>JAMYHX010000110.1:0-100635 GCA_025529335.1 Rhizopus sp. PT2906
ATCACACACTTCCAGTGGGATGTCTCATACACGCAGATCTTATCTTCGGATGACGCTACCAAAAAGTTTCCATCCGCAGACCAGTCAAAGGAGCAAATATTTTTTCCGTGATCGGTTGTGATGGTTCGAATAGCATTGTCTCCATTATTATTTTTGGTGATGTCAATAATATAGATTTGATTACCCACTGCACATGCAAGTACAGTCACTGTTCTAGGATGGAATCGCATGGGATTGGGTGAAAATCCTGACTTGGATTGCGTCTATGAACATGTTAATAAATAAATATACTTCTTTTTTTTTTTTTTTTTTTTTTACCATCTTTAAAGACTTTTCACAATTTGATGTATTCAAATTCCACACTTTTAATTCTCCTTCTGCATCCAGCGAGCATATCGTGTCAGGTCTATCAGGGGCGAAATCAACCGCTGTCACTTGGGCACGACAATCTAACTTGACCATTTGCTTTGGTGAACTATCTCCACCACTTGAGATAGCTGAACCTACATCCCAAATACGTAATGTTTTATCATAAGAAGAGGTAGCGACCAAGTTGCGATTATCTGTACTCCATCTAGCACAGGTGATATTGGCTGTATGACCATCCAGTGTATACATCATCTTCTTTTCTTGAACACTCCAAATCATCACTTTTCTGTCATGACCTGCGCTCGCTAACCATTGTCCGTCTATCGAGAAGGATACGGTAGATACCTTATTTGTGTGTCCTGATAGATCAGCATACAGCTGTAAATTTCCTCCTACGCCTGAAGCAGCATTGCCACCGCCATTGTTCCCTGTGGATACCGCCATGTTGCTATCCAAATCAATGCCGCCACCCATGCTAGCTAAAAACCCCCCACCAAAGGGGTCAAGCTCGCCTCCATCACCAGCCATCAGTAAATTCTGTTCTGCATTTTCGTCACCAGAGGTGAACATTTCACCAAAGTCACCTGCATCACCCATCATGAACCTTTCCAGATCGAATGAGAGCACATTATTAGTAGGTGGCGGTTGCTGTTGTTGCTGCTGTTGTTGATGAGGTTGCATCGGTGACTGTACATCCAAGTTGGAAGGTGAGCCCATGTCATTAGGGTTCCACGCCATACGCTGCGCACTGACCTGTTGCACCACTTGCTGCGGTGTTTGTTGTGGTGTCTTTTGTTGATTTAGTGCATTTCGGTTCATCTGAGGAGATTGGCTGGCTTTTATTTGTTGTTGTTCAAAGCGTTGTTGTTGCTGTAGTCTTTGTTGCATTGTCATGTCTTGTTGATTCATGATATGTGGACTCATGTTATGTGGTAGCTGGGGAGAACCTTGTTGCTGAGGTGTATTACTCACATCTTCTGTCCTTTGTCTTTTTTGAGGTGGTTGCTGATGCACAAATTGCTGCTGCTGGGATGGTTGTTGAGTTTGCTGTTGCTGTTGGGCTTGAGCCTGTGCTTGTGCTTGTTGTTGTAAAGCATGAGAAAGCTGACGACGTTGATATATAGCTACAGCGATGTTCTTCTTTTTATCCCCTTCAGGTGAATCATTTGCATTGGTGTTTCCCGGGTTTGGGCTTCCTATAGCAGTCGGTGGTGTTTGAGGGCCCTGTGGGTTAGCTGTATTCATAGCCTGCTGCTGTTGTGCCTGTTGCTGCTGGGCTTGCTGCTGTTGCTGAGCCTGCTGCTGTTGCTGCTGCATCATTCGCTGACGGTTCATCATGACACGCTGCTGTTGCATCAGTATCTATAAGGGCATGAGTAAACCCGATTTGTATGAACATATTTAATTACCTGCTGCTGCTGCTGCTGAGGTGTTAATCCTCCAGGAGGCATTTGACCTTTAGACATCATTTGTTGTGCAAGCATAAAGTTCACTAAACCCCATAAGAAAGAAATAAATAGCGTGATTTTATTTAATAGTGAAATAGATTACCATCACCATTGAAAGCGCCATTTATTAGATTTGGATTTTGTATGTTACCAACCATTCCCATTTGTGCTCCAGGTCCAATAACACCAGGCATTCCGGCTCCGGCTGGGTTTATATGCTGCCGTGGTTGTCCGTTCACTATGAAAAAAAATAACGGTTAATAGCCCTCTTCTTTTTTCCCCTTCCTTTATTTTCATTGTCAAAGTCATTACCTGCAGGTCCCATCATACGCTGAGCGGGATCTACTTGTGGGCTTTGTCCCATTGGATGGTGCTGCTGGGGTAACTGAGCTTCTTGCCTTTGAGGTGTCATTTGTCCCATAGGCGGTTGGCCTTGCTGCTGCTGCTGTTGTTGCAGTTGTTGTTGTTGTTGAAACATAGCCTGTTGTTGGTGTTGTTGAATTATCGCTTGCTGCTGCATGTGTAGCCTTGCTTGCTGTTGACCGACCATCATGCTGCTATATAACAACAGAGTAAATTTTTTTAATCTCCAATGATACCATTTTTTTCTTACGGGTTATTTCTCATCATATTTTGTTGTTGCAGCGTTAGTCTTCTCATATGCATGGTAACATTGTTCTTTACACACAAAAGGTTAATAAAAATAAACAAATATGATCTCATTCTCTTACTCGTTCTTCTGGAGTCCATGTGCTTTGATCACGACCTGCCAAACCACATGCGTTTATGGCTGCAGTAAGAATCGCGTTATACTGGTGATTTCGCATCATTTGCTGCTGAGTCTGCAGCTGTTGATTCACCATGGGTGAGTTCATCATGGCTTCAGCTACATGAGGCGTTGGTGGTTGTTGCTGAGTCATCACTTCAGCACCTCGCTGCATCTGCTGTGGGGAAAATGAAGGAGAGGCAGCATGTCTTACGGGCATGTTCGTTTGAGGCTGTTGCGGTAAATTGGCGGTCATGCTTTGAGGTGTATTTACAATATTGTTTGCATTATTAGGCGGGGCCATAGCACCGCTGTTAGGTAAAGAAGCGGGACTGCTCGATGGAGACGGACGCGAATCCCGTGATAGTTGGGAATGGTCTGGCTGCTGTTGAGGGGATCGTTGCACCTCGGATGCCTTTCGTTGAGTTTGATGTAAATTGAAGGCTCTGGCCTGTTGCAACGCTTCTTCTCTCTTTGTTCTTAAATAATCATGGTACTACACAAGCGTCAGTTTCATACAAAAGATAGATCCAGCTTTTAAGAATTACCTCATCATTTGTAGTAGCTTCTTTACTAGCCATTGCTTCCTTATTTTTGGCATAATAGACATCCCAAAATACACTCCACCAGTCAGACAAAGAGACATCGATAGGAGGAGGCTGATCCGTATTGATACTGACTTCTGTAGAAAAGGCTCGAGCCGCTTGGTGGTATTTTTGCTTTTTGAAGTAATCATAAATATATAAGTGCAAAAGATCCGTTGACCTGATATCTAAAATTCGTCCATTTTGCCTATTCGTTCAATTTACAAAATAAATAAATAAAAACAAGGTTAACTCCAAATAAACTTTTTAAGGTGGAGATGTACTCCTTGTATTAATAATCTTTACCCATCCCAAGTGTTTCTCCTGTTTTGAGATTGAGCCATTTTAAGAAGAAAGAAAAGATTGTCGAAATTTAAGTTGAACTAGAGCAAATCAAGACAAGATGCGTTAAAAACGTTCTTTTTTCCTTTTTTTTATTTTCTAAAACTTTTTTTGAAAATAAAAAAGAGAATAATGGTATTTTGTGTATTCAATCTAAAAAAGTGAAACTAACCTTAAAAACTTCTTTTCTTTTGTTAAGAAGAAATCAAATAAAAAAAAAAAGGGAGAAAAAAAAAAAAAAAAAAAAAAAAAAAAAAAAAGTAAAAAGTGAATGAAAGCGAAACAGAGGGCAGAGATAGAAACACCCAATCGGCAAATAAAAACGCCCCCGCCTCATGCACTCGCTTAAATCACCTCAGAATTTTTTGATTGGATAAGACAGTAATGACGTTCGTATTTTTTTTTTTTCGAATCAGAATAAAATACATACAAATGCAAAAGGCCAAACTAGTGGCTTGATAGTGCTGGTTAAAGCACTCTAGTAAACGCAGCATGTCTTGATCTAATATCATAGTTATGATTAACATAATCTACAAGAATCGATCGAATGTTCAATGCTACGTCGACGTCTCGGTTCCAGACCTATCATTGGATGAAGTTGATAGTATTAAAATAGAATAAATCAGTGCCTAACTTGTTGTAACTAAGCAAAAGTAACTTATTAAGTTTCCACCATGAGCATTACCAGCTGAACACTGTGTGCAAAGCTTCAACGGGGTTATAGTTTATTTTGTAAATGATTAGGTTAGAACATAAACTTGAAGCGTTCGAAGCTTAGCAGATATACCTGTTTGCGTTTTATTGAGACAGAAACTGGATCGAGCAATAATATTATTGTCATCATTTACATACCGTTTAACACGATTTTTCTCTAAACGCAGGTGAATCATCTTTTTTCTAAGATTTAAATCGAGGTCAATATCTTGTACAGCTATGAATATTAATAATATTTGCATACCTATGATCGCAGTCAAATCCTCTTTCAGGTACAGTAATATCCGCTAAATCGTTTTTGCAATGGCTGCAAACTTTTGACGTCCTGTATTCATCCACTAATATTACTATCCTTTTTTTGATAAATATCTACGTAACTTCTATTGTCTGCATTAGATATAATTACATTTTACTTTGGAGGGTGTAGGAGTTAATGAACGCATAGAGCTCGGAAGACTTGTGTCGCCATATGCGAAAATGACTCTCCTATCGCGTTGCTCTTGAAATCCAGCATTCCTATGATAAAGCTGTCTCTCTTTTTTCGTCCTCTGCTTGTGCTTGGATGTCATAAACTGTATGGTTCGTTTGGTAAGATTCTTCCGCATAGAGCATTCGTAATATGATCTAATGTTTGTTGTCTATTGCTATATAAATATCCTTTCCTTTCACGATGCTCAATTTTTCATAAAAATAAAAATACTAATGATAATAATAGTTCAAGTAAGAATATTGTAAAGATAGAAAACAATTTATATTGATATGGTTTGTATGTAGGATAGAATACTTGAACATTCTGTGACATTTGAATTAGGAATAATGCTATGCCACTTTTGTATCCCATCAGAACCGTATTGAAGCCTCCTATTCAACTCGACCTCTGTAGCCCAAGCAAAGCCAGAACGTACCTTAAAACTAAGTAATGGAAAAAATGTTATTAGTGTACCTTCATACACGCTCTTTGTGTCATTGTCTTACTTGTAATTGCCGTTCGATATCGAAAAAGTATGGCCTTTCGTTGTCTGCTTATTGATTATATGCTCATGGGATACATCAACAGCTGTGACCAAATCACGAAAACCTACACAAAGGTGGTGTGTAATTAGTATCTCTTTTGGTTCATATTTTCTGGCTTGTATATAGGTACCTGGATCGACTCCAATAAGCAAGTCGTCGTTTTTAAAGCCAACGGATTCTTTGTTTAGCTTATAGGTGCCTCTTTTCCAACTACTGATATCAACATGATTTTTTAAACGTTATTCATTTTCCTTAGTTTCTGGAAGCATTTCTATTATTGCATAAAATCAATGCAATATAAAAAGTATTAACACACAGTAAGAACGCTTCAAATATTTGACTTACCAATATTTTCCGCCGTGAATAGAACAGACACCATATGTCCGTCATATGAAATACCGTAATCCAGTGTGATCTTGTTTTTTTCATTGCTTGTATTTATAGCTAAACATTATAATATACCATGAATATTTATAATATCAAAATCTAACAATAGGCAATCTTACAATTTTGTTTTCTTTGTCTGTTTTTCTGAAGATGGTCGATATTAGATACATGCTCTCGTAGTGCCTCTTTGTTCTCCGCGTTATAGTTATCACCGAATGCTGCTAATGGCATTAGATCCAGATAATACTAGTGAAGTGAATTTTCATTAGTGATATTGTGATGTTATGTGTTTCAGAAATATAGTCTGCTATATTACCTGATTTGTATTCACGTTAAATTGCTGCACTATTAAATTTGCAGGGACAGGATATCCTGCATTCATACATGAAATGATACATAGCAGTGTGACCAGATAGAGAAATATGAGCTTAAATATAAGGTAAAAAAAAATAGGCTTAAGACAAAGATAAAGATTGATATCAACTATTTACCGATTCCGTGCTTTGCTACAGGTAGCAAACTCCAAGATCGAAATTCAAATGGTAATAAAGTAAAATTAGTAGCTTCCCTTAAAAGCGCGACACTGAGGTATAAAATGTTGGGCGCATTGGTGAAGGCAAAGTCATACAAGGAAATTACGTCAAATGAAAGATCTCCAAATGTACCATAAAATATATTATAAACTATCCTAAGAGTAAGGAAGTAACTTAGTATAATGTCTCTTCTGTATAAGCTTTTAATCTGAAATATATACCTGTATAATTCATGGGTAACGGGAAGAAGAGGCATCGAATATGCAAAGGTTGGTGATCTGTGTATAAAATACTATTTGTTGCACAATTTGCTAAAAATAAAGAATATATCACTATGGCGAGAAGAACCGTGAATAATGCACGGTTGAGCGAGAGGTGGTCAAATGGGCTAATCAAAATTATTCGTTTTTTGAGTAACAATGCCCTCATGAGAATAGTAATGTCTAAAAGGGTGCAATTATGAAGAGGAATGTGCGATTAGTTGACAGTATGCCATTATCTGATTTGTTTATAGGCTGATTCTGTGGTTTTTCTGGTTCATTTCACGCATTTCTGATTTCAAGTGATTCTGACCATTTTTTATTTGTGAATAATTCACGGTTGTTCGTGAGCTTTGGATATTTTAGAAAGAAATGTTCAAGTTCTATTTTCTGTCTTCTTTTCAAAAGAAATAATTTTTCGCCAAAAAAATAGAATGAGGGACAGTAACAATTACGCCATACAAGTCAATCACTTCAAGTTTTAAAGTTCAGAAAGGGGGGGGGGCAAAATAAAGGCATGCCCACCTCTTTGCTACTTCACCTTTTAACTGTCACCATGTGTGTGTCTTGGTCTTGTCGCTATCACATAGTTTATTTTAGGCACTACACATGTGGTTATTATGAGATTTTTTTTTCGGCATAATACTTTACAATACTCAGTGCCTTATGCTTCATGAAGTTTACTTTTGTGCGATGGTACGACATTCTCCCAAACTTGATTCCGACAAAATCAGTATCAATGATTATCAATTAAGATGGCATGATGGACTATTACATTAAAAAGCACGCTCTTCTTTGCTTTATACTAATTGAATTATGTAAAATGATAAAAATGGTGTTTTCTATCCACGCATTTTACCATGAAATCAAATATTGATAGGCTTGACAAATTCAAGTGGAGCACACGTCATTTTATACCTTGTAGAGCATACGGCTACATTGTACTATTGTGGCTCGAGTTTATCAAATAGAATAGATCAAAATATGACATAAGCTATATATATTCTAAGCTATACTCTACCTTTTTTTCTTTAGAGACCATCTAGTGTTTTGATGGTTCATCGCTGTATTGTTATTCAAAGTGGATCGTGATTGGCTGAGATGACCATTTCTAAATATGTTATCTGAACTAGTGATTTGGAGGATATTATAATTCGCGTTCTGATGAAGCTACCAAGAAAGATTACATCATATTGTTATTTTTCATTGTTCTTTCAATAATTCAATGTCTTTTTTTATTTTTGTAATGCCTTCCAATTACAAGGAAAAGCATAATCATTTGTTACTAGACACAAGCTATGCAATGGCAAAAACTATCTTTCAGGCAAATGATGGTTTTTTAATGTTTTTACAACAGCCCTTATTTTTGAACAAACTGTGCAGGAAACTGCAAAAACAGAGCAAGCATTTAGAAACCCGGCAGATTTATTATTATTTCAAGAAGAACTCTGTGTGTCTGGACTATTAACAACTTGTATTCTTCTATTTCCGAATGTTATGAAAGCGTATTGTATGAACTCATTCCTTAACTGCGCAATCATTTGAATGCATGTCATTGATATCAGTGCTACCAAAAGAACAGCCTGTTTGATTACAAATTTTTATATTGGAGCAAGTCAGGGTTTTTTCTTTTTATTTCTGTCTACCTCGTCAGAAAGAAGCAAGTTTGGTGGATAGAGCATAACAAAAAACACACAAGTACTAATCCCTTTGTGTATAAGATTTAGAATTCTTTAGTAAGGTATACTCTGTTTAAATGAAGCGGTGTAGAGATCGGGCATCCACCTGCAGAAGTATGATTTGCGAATTCACTCTAAAAGCAGACTATTGGTCTTTATTTAAACCTACTAATTGTATTCGACATATGTATGGTACGTCGGATGAAAACAAACAACAATAAACAGGCCACTATAGCAATAGTTACTATAGTGACGTTGCATATTAATAGCACTGAGCACCTTTTCTCTTAAAGTGCAACAAGCTGCTTGAATGTACTTTCCCACTCATCCCACATCACAACTTTTTTCTAATGAGAGACATCCACTGGTAATCATAAGCCTATCATCAAAATGCGATATCCGCTTTTGTATTCAACTCTTTCTGTCTTTTTCATATCCTCATCATACCCTTGAATGATGTCGATCTAATTAAAGCCGAAAGTCTCTTATCACAGGAAATTAAAAAAGGTCGAGTTTTGACACATCAGAGAACACAGGCCAAGTTCTATTCAAGAAGCAAGTAAGTTTGCCAAAAAGAAAAGATCTGCAAAGGGCGGATTTTCTTTTGTTGATGTGAAACAAAGATAATAAGTTTCCATATAGAAAGGTTCAAGGGTCATTTTGGAATTGTTTTGTAAACATTTCATCGCGCAGATGCGTCATAGATATCAATTAAACTTTGAATAACTGTTGAATATTGAAACCCATCCCCATGAATTCATTCTGGAGAATAATAACTTACAATGCCAATAATTGACGTTGAGTGCTATTTAAATAAAAGAGATATTAAAGACTTTCTTGTTTGTTTAGCAGTGGAAGAGTCCATTATTCCCATGCTTGGTTTTAAAAAGGTGGCTCTATTTGGCTCTCTTGGAGTTGTGATTTTGCTTGGCAAAACGATTCTATTCGTACACATGGATCTATCATATCGTCATGGTTTTTCCACTTTGGTTTTACTAGGTAAAGCCACATTATTGTTGAAACAAGAGAGAAAATGGATGTATAAAAAAATATGTATTAAGCGTTATATGAATGAATTATGCTTTATTAATAATTAGAACCGTAACAAATGTAAATGCCCTTTAAGCGAGTAAAGCTACAAAAGAAGCAGCAAACAAGGCAGCCAAGAAAGCAGCTTGAGGAAATACATTGTCAGCAACCAAGGGAACACCGGCGCTTGTAGAACCTCCATTGGTACCAGTAGCAGTAGCGGTGCCGGTCAAAGAGTTGATAACGCTGCTTGCAGATGATTGAACACTAGAGGCTTTAGAGGAGATTGAAGAAGCGATAGAAGAGATTGCGTGCGAAGAAGCACTAACGCTTTCAGAGCTGATGCTAAATAAAGGTTAGAAAATGTAAGTTTCAACTATATATGAAGCCTACCTAGTAGCAGTGGTCATTTGGGTGGCTAAACAACAAAAGGTCCATTAGCATCAATTCATCTTTGCTAGTCTCTTGTACTTACTCTGAGCATAGGCAAGACCGAGAAGAGCGACGAGAACAATTAAATACTTGGCGTTCATGTTTGGAAAAATAGAAAGAAAAGTGATAACCTGGCTTTCCATTCAATTCAATTCCCTTTTATAACCTAACAAAGAGTTTATGGTTTCATATATTTTGCATGATATTTTTACCTTTTACAGCTTATCACCAAAAACCCTTGTCCATAGGATGATCCATCGTAAGTGGCTTAAATTTGCGCTGTCGGATAAATTATATTTCTCTCCAAGTGTGAATCTGCATATTGGCTCGAAATGAGTCATTTTTTTTCAAAGGTTACTTTTTTTTTCTTTTCTTGGTACCTTTTTTTTTTTCCTTTCTCTCTTTACAACCTTTTATGCTTCATAAAAATCAACAAAGCAATAGTAAACAACTCACTATCGTTATCAAAGTGGGTACTTCATCTATTTGTAACGAAGTGACCCACTTTCCACTCCTGTCAAACCTATCTGCCATAGTTGAAACCGTTCTCGGTCTACGTTCTCTAGGTCACCGCGTCGTGCTCGTGACGAGTGCTGCGGTTGGCACAGGTTTACGAAGATTAAACATGCCAGAGAAACCTTCAAGCTTGGCTGCAAGACAGGTAAGATACATTCAAGAGACAATTCATCATAACCCAATTTGTTTAGGCTGTGGCCGCTGTAGGTCAAGGACGACTCATGGCGTTATATGATGATTTATTTGGCCAATTTGGACAACCTGTTGCACAAATCTTATTGACCAAGAACGATCTCGCTGACGTATGTCTATAAACGTATGAATAATACACTCAATTGATAGTTTATCTATAGAGATCACAATACTTGAACGCTGTCAATTGTATAGAAGAATTGTTAGGCATGTCAGTGGTACCTATCGTCAATGAAAATGACTCCATATCTACACAGGTAAGTCAACACTGCTTCCCCGTATAGAGAGAGCTTGGAAACTCAATTATCTTGATGCTAGGGTATTCGATTCGGTGATAACGACACATTGTCTGCCGTGATAGCTGGCATGGTCAAGGCAGATTATCTATTTTTATTAACCGATGTTGATTGTTTGTACACCGACAATCCTCGTACAAACCCTGATGCCAAACCAGTGCTGTTATGTGATGATATGGTGAATTTAAAAGATCAAGTTTCGGTAGCCTCCATGGGATCTAATCTTGGTACAGGAGGCATGGCTACCAAGCTGGTTGCAGCTGAACTTGCTACAGCAGCTGGAGTGACAACGATTATTACGAATGGTTCCAAGTCCCATAATGTCTTAAAGATCATTGATGCGGATAAGAATGACAATAAAACTGAAACCCCTCTTCATACCCGATTCATTGCCAAGAATAATCCACTCCTGGATAGAAAATGGTGGATTCAATATGGTTTACATACAGCAGGCACTATCTATGTAGACGAAGGAGCAGCAAATGCCATGTTACAGCCTAAATTAAAATCAAGTTTATTTGCAGCAGGCATTGTCAAAGTAGAAGGACAATTTGTTGCACAACAAGCAGTCAATATCGTCTGTCGAAAAGAGAAACAGGGTGAACAGGAAGACTTTTTTATTGGAAAAGGGCTTGTCAATTATTCAAGTACAGAAATTGCAAGGATCAAACGATGTCATAGCAGCGAAATAGTCAATATACTTGGCTATGTCGATTCAGAGTGCGTCATTCACCGGGATAATTTGGTGAGAAGCACAGACAAGATACCCGTGTAACTATTGCTGCATAAAATGTTCTTAAAAGTTCATCATCTTTTTTACTTCATAAAGCCTTTTATGTAGTGACTCTCTTTCATTTTCACTTTGGGCGTATTTCATTTTAAAATCTATAAGGGTCATCTCTGCCTTTTGTAATTCATCTTCCAATGTTGAATTCTTGCTTATTAAAGTCGCATTTTCTGTGCAAAGGGTTTCAAACTCATCTTTACTTTTAGTTTCAATTTTCTCTGGTAATGTTGATACCGCTTGTTCCAATGATTGAACCACTGTCTTTAACGTCATTCCTTCCTCTTTCAGTGCATTCAATTCATCTAATGATTGTCTAAACTGCCCATGAACGTCCTGGTGCTCTTGTTTCAACGTATCCATCTTTGTTTTGAGTGTATCTAGCTGTCTTTTCAATTCCATGTTTGTCTTTTGTAATTCATCAATCATGTTGGCCTCTGCTGTCTCTTTCTGAATCTGAATTTTATGTTCTTTTTCAAACAAGATTAGCTTTTTCAATGGAATATCCAATTCACAGGCATCGCTAACAAAACGTCGATCATCATCCTAACACACATGAGTCGCTGTCTTCAATTGAGGAAGAGTGGGGCTTACCTTGTATTCTTGAAATAGGCCATTCTTTAAGAAATCCAGCAAATGTTCAAACTCAAGCCCCAGTATATGTGTTTGATTTCGCTTTAGTAGGGCTATGGCAAATTTAAATATGGAACTGATGCCTTCGGTAAATATGACATCGTAAATACGAAAGACTAAATTGAGCGGAAATTTATAAGCGAATAATGTCATGAACCACTGAGAGGCATACATGGTAGAATTAATGCCTTGTTGTTTCAGATGTCTGGCAACGTGCGGTAAGTATTCTTGAACGAGTGCGTCAAATTGATAGAGTCGCAGTTGTAATCCATCCATTTCTGGTGTAAAATGTCCTCTGAGACCATACTTATTCATCAACTTGACCAACAGACAAAAGGCGTCTTCATCCGGCATCTAGAATTAAATTAAAAAAATTAGAGACGGATATGGTTCTAGAGCAAAATTTACATTCAATAACATGGGTCCAACGATAAAGGCCAAGCCTTGGCAGTAACCCACATCTCGATCATACAAGCTGTAGGCTCTCACAACGTTATAAAGGCCTTCCTGACCTTGTCCATCGCTTTCTTTAAAGTAAGTGTGACCAGGAAATGTCCTTGCGAGATCGCGCTGAATCATCTTGTCATACGGGCTTTGTAACTTTAGTAAATTGATGTACATTTCAGCAAGTTCTTCATTTTTCGCCCTTGATATGAGCTGCCACACCATTCCACGTATGGAAGGTGGAATGCCATGTCGAACATGTTGAATCAATTCTTTACTGATTTTGTTTATATTGTCATAATCACACATCAATCCTGCCCAGAAATCTATTGATGCTGCGTCAACCCACTGTAATACAGTATTCATAAGAAATGTTACCCCAGTCATAGTCATCTTGTCCTTTATTTTGAGCAATCAGACTGTGTCTGATCGACTGTCGTTTCAAACTCTTCATCACTTTTAATTTTGGATCATTATGATTTTCCAAATTAAGCTGTTCCATCTGAGCCAATAGGGCTTCTTGAAATCCTGGTAGTGGCGAAATCACACTGGTTGCTCTTGAGAGTCTTTGATGCCGAGCAGCAAATTGGGCAGATGGTCTACTTGATGCTGGTAAAGGAGCAGAGTGCTGTTTAGAGGGTCGTCTGGATGATGCAGGTGTTGAAGTAGTAGATGATGACGATCGAAACGGAGACCAAAATGAGGTGAAGATGGATCGTGTTGTGGATGTAGTTGATTCATTATCAACGCTTTTTCTCGCAGGTAGAGGCGTTGGTTGAGGTGTGCTTACTGGTATCTCTGGTCTATCGCCATTGACAAGTGCAGTAGTGATCATTTTGAGTGGATTATATTCCTCGTGGTTATCTTCTAGTGGTATATCGTTCATGTCCGATATCGAGACATGACTATGTTTATGTGATAAAGTTTTGTTATTTAAGGGATCAACAGGAGTTGATGATTCCTCCTGTTCCTTTTGGAAACTGGGTGTGGGTGGAGTCATTATCATGGAATCTTCTGAAAGGTTGCTTCGTATTGGTTTCTCAAAGTATGCATCATCTGTTGAGGAAGAGCTACTGCTTGTCGTAAAGGATTCCCTTTCCCTATAATCTATCAAGACTGTACGTGAGTGAGACAATTCATTATATCAATTTATATCGAACCTTTATTATTATCATTACTAGTAGTCGTATTCATATAAGCTAAGTTGCTGTCAGCTTTAATAAATTGTATAGCATCTTCACTTGCTCTATCAAACGACATTAAAATAATAAACAAAGAAAAAGCGAAAGAAAGGGAAAAAAGACTGAAAAAAGTATGTAAAAGGGGAACACAATATTTGAAGTTATTTATTCGGTGATTTAAACTCTCTGTCTTTCTTCCTTTTCCCTCTCACTTCTTCTCATGTCACTTTTAACAACATTCCTATGGACTCTCTTAATGACAACATGTTATGGAGCAGAAATACAAATGTTTTGTAAATGTTTTTGTGGATCTAATTCAACTATATTTGAACTTCCAATGACTGACTTAAGGCCCTGTTCTGTTTGTACTAAACAATATTGTCTGGACAATATGCAAGACGGCCTTTGTGATGGCATTGCTGATGCTACTTGTCCGAGTAATGACTTTAAGACAGAGTGTTTTGGTAAGATAACTAATATGAACATAGACGATTTACCCATTTCAATATCTTAGCTCGTGATTCATTCAAGGATGAAATGATCGTACGTAGCTTTCTCTTGATCACATCCGGACTTATAGTCTATTCTATCATCAAACCACTGTTGACAGATAAATGGCAAAAGGTAAAGGATTATGTATATCTTGCAGGTTATTGCATAGATTAAAAAAGTTTCAGTACGTTTCTCGATAGCGGTAATTTAAAATACATGTGCATGTAGACTGCAAAGACAAAAATAAAGTCCATCATGGAAAGCACACACGCACACTGTCTCTCGTTAGAACTCTGGTCAAGTTGCAGTGTAGAACATGTCACTCTAAATGTTAATTGCCCTTGAATCTTCAGCTTTTTGTTAGATACGATTAAATACTCCACTTATACTCTTCCAATAAAAAGTTGGTTAATGAAGCCAAAGACTCAACTTTTTATACACTTATATCGCGACAAGTGGTATTAACGAGTCATTATAAATGACTGTTATACTGCTTTTCTATATTCAAGTATTAATTCATGAGAATACACTTTTGCAAATGTAATCAGATATAGTTTTTATTGATAGTCAACTTCTAAAAAGCTGATCAGTCGTTAAAGTTGTGGTTTCCTCAACTATACTGTAGAGTTCCCCTACAACTCCATTTTACCGGGCTGCAGTCTAAGCTCATTGATCAGAACAAGCTTTAACTGGAAATTTCTAGATTGCAAAAGGATCTTGCAACCAGAGATTAGCTCATTGCCCAAAATTCCAACACGCATCACACAATAACGGAGACAACCAACAACAGCCCGCACCCAATGAGACTAGAGTTCTTCCCTAACTGAAGCATTCTTCGATGACAGCATATAGACAGATCTCATGGCCACTTTTCAACTTCATACGAAGATGTGTCAAATATAAAAAGAGTACAGATTACTAGCGATTTAGAAGAAGAAAGTATAACCATTTTTTGGTAGTGAAGATACAGAAGCATGCTCATTTGTATCGAATATATTGCCAACGCATCTAAATAAAGATCTATTGAAAAAACATTTTGTCAATGAAAAAGGTTGATGGCATAAAATTGAATTTGAGTGTGAAAGAACTCTTGTAAATTCGTATAGCACAGACTGATATTAATATATGGCATCTCACTAATGAGAACTACCTATGTGAGATTATATAGTGGCATTACCCCCCAAAACTGCTTCATAATGATACATATGAAGAAATCGTTAAACTGCTGCTTTCTTAGATTATCAGAGACAAAGAAAAGTGCGTCAAGTGAATATGAAAGTGGTCATTTTATTAACAAAAAACTAAGTGCGGGAGTTACAAAATGAAACTTTTATTTAAGCAAACAATAGTTTAATTTCCAAAGAAAGAGTTTTGAATAAGTAGAGATTTTTCTTTTGATAGCCAAGTTTAGAGAGCAAGTAGAGACTTTTTTTCTTTTGATGGCCAAGCAGAGAGATTTTTTCTTCTTTTTTCTTTCCATAAGCCCAGAAGGCCGCATTATCGCTAACTTTCAAACCCAAGATGACTAGAATCATAGACTGCATGCCGGAAGATCACACGGTGTAAACCCTCTATGAAAAAAAAAGTACTCAAGACACAAGATCCAAGGCTCAAGACTCAAAAAAACAACCACAAGAAAACTCAAGAAAGGGGAGCTTCAACGTACGAAGAGTGCACCTAAGTACCTAGGACAAATCTTTTCGAAAGCGCTACGGACAGTGCGCGCAGTAGGGACATTGGAACATTGGGACATTGAAAGCATCGAACTCAATAGCAGGGAGGGTTTACGGGCCATTCATCAGCTGTAGAAGCAGAGCCATAATAATAGGAGCATCTCGGGGTGATTCAGCGTAGATGGAAGCCAAAAGAAGAGCCAAAATCAAAACAGCTTAACCCTCATGTATCAAAAGCCTTTTGTCGAGCATGAAACGTAGGTAACTGAATTGCTGGCCTGCACATGAAAAGGTAACTTTTTTATCCTCTATCTCTTGTTGTTATATCCTTGTCATTTCCCGTTCTACATCTGAAATGTAAGCTAACATGATCAACTATTGTGATTTCAATAGATTTAGTGATTAAATGCTCATTTTATAGTAAAGCAATGACACTAAAAAAGAGAAAATAAAGTCTGCATAAACCATTTCAAATGGCGCTCAAAACAGGATGGATTGCTAAGGTACGCGACATACTTTATATAGTCCCTTATTATCATGGATACTCGTGTATTATGAATGGAAGGTATTATCAAATATATTATTTATTGGACGAGGAGAAAGGGGTTTTTATAACCATGGAAAAGAATGTGAATACGTGAATGTCAAAAGGATAAAAATAAGCCTTATGTGGAATAAAATAGTAAAGAGGAACAATGTGATGGCAGAGCAGTTTATCACTGTAGTAACGAATGTTGTCATTTAGTTGATCAATTGTAGCCTTTATTTTTTCAACCTCTATAGTTAATATTGCCACGGATGCTTTACTTGTAAACACAACATTGAATGCATTTGGTGTTCGCTTTATTCATATCAAGTTTAATGTTGATTCATTTCATTAAAGGGAAAAGACCTTTTAATCGAAAGCTCAATCTCATTTGTTTTATTTTATTTTTTTTAGTTGAAAACATTTTTCTTTATTATCAGCAACATAGGTTTAAATACAACAAAGACAGGTTGCAGGTACATAATATTTATTGACCAACTTTTGGTGTACAGGCGTATTCAGCTTGGCTTGAGACAGCTTGTATGATGTAGATTACTTTTTGGCACAGACTTGTTTGTATTGATCATAGTGATGATTTGATCTTTAAGCTTCAGAAAGTGAGACATATCATTGTTTTGAGATCAGAGCCAACTCTAAGCAGATTCCATTATTCTTCCATTTCGTGATTGTATTCATAAGATCCCATTGTCTGTTTCTTTGACTGATCTACTCAAAAGCCACTTGCTAGTATTTTATAATCGCATTTATATTTTTTAAAATCAAACTTTGCTTTAAGCCATATGCTCATCCATTTGTTGTTACCCATGAGTACTGTTGAACTTTGGTCCCTTTGCCTACAGTGTACTGGCACTAAGGCCTGGTCATATAAACCCTTTAAGAAGATCAAATTAATCAGCTATATGGGAATTGATTAACAGCATACTAGAGTTGCGTAGACAATCCAGAAGACCATAATTGATCTGTACTAGTGAAAGTCCATGAACGGCTCCTCAGTGCATGTGTTTGACCCTGTATAAGACCCGATCGAACCCCCCTAAAGTGAATCCATGAACCGTACACGGGACTAGCGTAGATAATCGAAAAGGTCACTGGCTAATGATAGATGAGCACCCATGAACAACACGTTTGTTCAGTCATCAATTGTATTTGAGTGTTTGATTATTTGAGCGTTTGAGTATATTAATAAGCAGTAGCAAGCATTTTTTGAGCATTAGCGAGTAGCAGAGATTTCTTTAAGGCTTCACCCCGTGAGAGACCATTATGATAGAGTAAGATGCATCAGGAACCATGAAATAGAGCCAGCAAAAGTGAATTTTCTGAACGATGGCATTATTTATATGTACTTTGAGATCACCCGGACGTGGTTATACCTTTTCAGCATAAAGAATAATAGAATAATAAAAGTATGAGAGAGTTTGTAGAAGAAGAGAGAAAGAATGAAGAAAAAAAGGGGGAAAAAGAGTGATGGTCTCTTTTATAGTTTTTTGTTTACGTGAATCATGTTATTTAGGCTGAAAATATATGACTCATTCTTTTTTCCTCCAATAATGTATGAATAAATAATAATTCATTCTCTATCTTATCCAAATTAGAGTATACCCGAACGTTCCTCCTTTTTTAAGTTTAGATTTTCACACCTCCTTTTTTTTTTTTTTTCTGATGCTGCTTGTTTACATAAAGCTGACCTATCAAACACACATATTTTTTTTATTATGATTGCTTCACTTTTCTTATTTTCAATACACATTTTTCTATTTTTCTGGTCATCTTCTTTAAGAATGAGTAAGAAAAATGTAAGGTGACGAATAAATGTACAAGGAAAAAAGTTGAAAGGGGGACGGCGTCCTTTAAAAATGTAGCTGATAGTAAACAAAAAATAAGCTTTTCTCAAAGAACACTAGACTGCCGATTTTGTGGAATACACGCAACTGATTCCATTACAATTGTTATTTGTCAATCAAATGAAGTCAATCATGATTTATCTATTTGGTTAGCCACTCTGGCTTGTCTCAAAAAAGTAATAATGAATTATTATTTTTTACTAAAACGAACCAAAACCAAATTGCCCTAACCTCCATGTATCAAAACCTGCTTATCAAGCATGAAACATAGATGGTTAAGCTATTGGCTTAGGAAAACATAAGAATGTGTAATGTTTATATTTTTATTTTTGGTACACATGAAAAAAAAGTAAAAGGTAAAATGTTTATCCTCTATCCTCTGTTGTTATATCCTTATCTTTTTCCCTTTTGTTTGTAAGATGTAGACCAACCTTAGCGATGATTGTGATTGTGATGGATTTAACGATTATACGTTCATTTTTATAGTAAAGCAATGGATCTTCCAAGTCTGCATAAACCATTTTAAATGGCGCTCAAAACAGGATGGGTTGCTAAGGTACACGACATACTTTATATAGTCCCTTATTGTCATGGATATTCATGTATCATAAATGGGAGATATTATCAAATATGTGATTGATTGAGTGATGAGAAAGGGTGCTGTTAATGAAAAAAAAGTGAATATATGAATGTCAAAAGAATAAAAATAAGCCTTATATGGAATAAAATAGTAGAAGAATAACTTAATAAGCCTTAGAGAGGAATCAATTGTAGTCATTATTTTGTCGGCCCTATAATTAATATCGCTAAGGATGCTTTACTTCAAAGTTCTTCTTATCTTGAAAAAAAAGTCCGTACAGGGTTCAAACAAGTGAACAAAATGTCAGTTGGTACACTGAAGGTGCACCTTCCGCTTCTGACGACCAACGTCATTAGGTTCTAATGCAGTATAATTCAGAAGCATCAAGCCCCAAAGGTAAACTACAGAGTACTTAACGCACAGACAAAGAATTTCCTTTATAAGCCCGCCTTCGTCTGCCTATATGCTCGCCCAACTAGGGTACTATGTAATTAATACTTACATTTATCAATAAGAAATTAAAAGAAGAAAAAAGCATGCAAGAAACTATATACAAGTTATGTAACAGAGTAAGAAATGGTTCCTATCTAGTGTAAGGGGGTAAAGAATACTTAGTATGCAGCACCGTAACTGATTGCTCAACACAAACAGCAAAAGTTAGCAAGCTTACTTGCAGGTTTCTTAGGTGCCCATACAACTCTAGCTTCACTACAAACAAGAGTGATAAACTACACCTGCTGATGTTATGACCAAACACAAGAATCATGAGTCAGACTTTTTGCTTAAAATTGGTTGATTGGCACAAAAATTAGGCAATAGTGTAATAATTACTTACCATAAAGGCTCTAAATTCATTAATATTAAGGAGTAGAACTTGTATCAATCTTCCTCTTTGTTTCAATTGATGAATGTCTTGTCAGGCACACATCGTCTCAGTCACTAGAATTTTGCTTGATCTCTGTTTTTTTAGGGCTTGCTGAATATCACCAAAGGATTCTTTATGCATCTCATTAAACGAACACATGTTTATATTTGTTCTTCAAAGTTATGCGAAAACGATGTAATATCCGATTTTGGCGTGCCCGGGGTTATCTCTATTTCAGTGGTTTACTTCTTTTTTATTATACTTTGAAGAAGTGTTTATCAAACTGTAGACACTTCTTTCTGAAGCATGTTGTGATCGCACATAGTTTCTTCATTTTATTCTTGCAGTTCCCAGCCTGTAAAGGTTGAATAAGCTAACCGTATTTCGCATAAGGTGCTGAACGTGTATTTTGTAGTTTGAAGTTGAGATACTCTTCGGGGTTAGCTTTGATCACTTCTATCTAGTATCTTCTTTTGTGATCTATCTCTTTGTGTTATTGATTCGCGTTATGAAGTATATTATAATGCTCAGCCTTTATTAGATATCCGATATTATTACTTCTATGATATAATGTAAAAACGTCTATATGGTCAGGATCAACGGAACAGGGATTAAGATATCACTCTTTCTCCGCATTACTAAAGCCCTGCAGCTTTGCTGTGTTCAGCTTTAGATTGTAAAATGTCAGTTAAGCAGATAGCACGCAAATTAGATTCTTTATTAATAAGAACGGAAAAGAACCTTGAATATTATTAGGTCGGTGGACGTTTTGGAGCGTCTGATTTACATGGATTGGAATATATAATTACAAAGTTACCATTCTGTTACTTGACATGAGCCATGAGGGATAAGCATTTCTCACAATAATAAATGAACTACTTCCAATTTGAATTCGTTTCATAGAGTTTAGTTAATCCAGTGTTACTTACTCTATTAAATATGGGCTTATAAAGTAGCTTTGTGGTAAACAGCAACATCTATTGTAGGGATTAAGACCTCGTACAGAGTATTTCGATATTTCTTGCAGTTATTGCTTTCTTCTTGTTAAAAAATGACCCTAAGTACTTTTAATTTATATTTTATGCAAACCTGTTAATACAAAATGGTATTCTTTCTTTCCCTTCATTTCAACTAAAACAAGTGCTTGAAAATAATCGTTCTGACCTGAATACTTTATTTTTGTTGCTATAATACCTTGTTGTGGTATTATGTTGGATATATCGTAGACTATTTCTCTCTCGTTCTTTTTCTCAGAAAGGCACATCTATAACTTACTGAATTTTTTCATCATTGCTCGCCGTTTATTTTGACTTGCTGTAAAGTGAACACGACATTCGGATTTTGAAATGATGCTTTTGTAAGCATATTTCTCTCTCCTTTCTTTTCTTTTCTTTTTCTTTGTTTTCTATTAATCATCAATCTTTGATTTCTTAAAGACTGGATCTATTTCATACATTATAACTTGTAAACAAAAAAGGCAAATAGACTTCACAATCTGACTAAAAAGAAAAACATTCTAAAGAAATAACACAATGAATTCTATGCAATTACCTCCTCATAATGACTTTGAAGCAACATGGGCATTCTTAGAAGAAGGCCTTGATCAAGTCATGTGTCGCTTTGAACAAGGATTGACTCGTGCTCGTTATTCTATTCTTTACAGGTAATTGAATAACATTTTATCGGGGTGGGAGTGATGACGTGCTAATGCTCCCTATTATTTGTTATAGTGCCGTTCATAATTACTGTGCAAGAAGCGAGACCAATCTACATACCGCTGCTCATTATAATGCTCCTAATGCTCCAATGTCGAGACGACGTAAGATAAAACAAGTATACACGTACGCGCGTGTGTTCTTACCTTTTAATTAGCTCCCCCCACACCTCCTTTGATTGGTGGAGAAGTGTATACCAAACTTTGCGAATACTTACAAAAACATTTGGAAAAGATTAGACAAGAATCTGAACAGTATATGGACGAATCTTTATTACAGTTTTATACCAGACAGTGGACAAGGTATACGGCTGCTGCTCGTGTCGTGAACAATATCTTTATGTATTTAAACCGTTATTGGGTGAAGCGTGAAATTGACGAAGATAGAAAAAGTGATATTTATGATGTGTTCAGCTTAACTCTTTACAGTTGGAAGAAGTACATGTTTGAATATGTTCATTATAACGTCATATCAGCCGTATTGAAGTTGATTGAAAAGCAAAGAAACGGTGAAATTATCGAAACAGGTCTAATAAAGAATGTCATTGACTCATTTGGTAAGGACAACCTTGTTGTACTGGCAACGTTAACTCATTCTTTTTATTAGTATCACTCGGACTTGATCACAATGACTCTTCAAAATCAAACTTGGATGTCTATAGAAACTACTTTGAAAAGCAATTCCTTGAAGCAACTGAAGTTTATTACAAGACAGAATCTGAAAAGTTTATCACCGAAAATAGCATTCCTGACTATATGAAGAAAGCAGAAGTGAGATTGAATGAAGAAGAAAACAGAGTACAGATGTACCTTCATCCTTCTACCCACAAGACTCTTATTCCCATTTGTGAAACTGTTTTGGTAAAGAATCAAGAAGAAACCATCTGGGAAGGCTTCCAAGGTTTACTTGATGCAGACAAGCAAGAAGATCTTCATCGCATGTATGCACTTCTCGCTCGTATTCCAGATGGATTGAACCCTCTAAGAAGTAGCTTTGAAGCTCATGTCAAGAAGGCAGGTCTTTCTGCTATCGAAAGAATCGCCCAAAATGAATCAGAAGGCTTTGATCCTAAGAGCTATGTCGATACCCTTTTGGAGGTTCACAAGAAATACAATGATCTCACTCAGACTGCATTCTGTGGTGAAGCCGGATTTGTTGCTGCTTTGGATAAGGCCTGTGGTGAGTTTGTTAACCGCAACAAGGTCTGCAAGGGTGCTTCTAATAAATCTCCTGAACTACTGGCTCGCTTCTGTGATCAATTGTTAAAAAAGAGCGCCAAGAATCCAGAGGAGGAGGAATTAGAAGATGTGCTGAACAATGTGATGACTGTGTTCAAGTATGTGGAAGACAAGGACGTCTTTCAAAAATTCTACTCCAAGATGTTGGCCAAGCGATTGGTTAATGGTACATCTGCCTCTGATGACTCTGAAGGCTCTATGATCTCCAAATTGAAAGAAGCCTGTGGATTTGAATATACATCCAAACTTCAGCGTATGTTGACAGATATGTCCCTCAGTAAGGAACTAAACGAAGAGTTTAAAAATGTCGTTCAAAAGTCCTCTGATACTGCATCTAATGGTAAATGTGCTATCCATTCTGTATTCACACCCATTAACTTTATTGTATAGCCGACTTCAATATCCTCGTACTCAGCGCTGGTTCCTGGCCTCTTTCAGCTCCTTCAACCTCATTTAATCTTCCAGACGATGTTGTAGAAATATATGATAAATTCCAACAATTTTACCAAACAAAGCACGTAGGACGTAAGCTAAACTGGCTATTCCAGTTATCCAAAGCAGAACTCAAGACGCATTATCTCAAGTCAAGCAAAGTGGGATATACCTTTATGGTATCTGCTTACCAAATGGGTATCTTACTTCAGTACAATAATTCTGATAGCTACACCTATGAAGAGTTGCAGAAGAGTACTGCCCTGTCACCTGAAGCATTAAACCCTGCTTTGGGTATTCTGGTCAAAGCTAAAGTATTGTTGCTTCGTGATGGTGAAAATGTAGGCGAGAAAGGAAGCTCCTATGCTCTTAATCAAGACTTTAAGAGTAAAAAGGTTCGTATCAATCTTAATATGCAAATGAAGATGGAGCAAAAGGCAGAAACAGATGAGACACACAAGACAATTGAAGAAGACAGAATGTTTGTTATGCAAGCAGCTATTGTCAGAATCATGAAGACTCGTAAAGTCATGAAACACGTTGCTCTTATAGATGAAGTTATTACTCAGCTACAATCAAGATTCAAGCCCAAGGTTCCAGCTATCAAAAAGTGCATTGATGTGCTTTTGGAAAAAGAGTACATTGAACGCGTTGAAAATCAAAAGGATATGTACAGCTATGTTGCATAAAAAGCACTGTTTATCAATAAACTATGGTTCTTTCTACACTTTATTCTTCTTCAGAGGCTGACCCATCTCCATAGTCGTCATCATCCTCATGAGCAATATCAGCATCATCCTTTTAAAGAAATGAATGAATAAACCATAACTTTCTCATTATTTCTTGATAACCTACCAAGTCATATGCCGCACTGGCTTCTTCTAGTGTTTTCTTGATATCAGTGTGCTTTGGATTAACCAATTGAATAGGCGTTAATTTATTACGGTTAGCAATCCTACCAAAAATAGTGTCAATATGAACAAAAATAACAACCGTATATTTCTCTTACTTTGGGTCTGCTCCAGCAGCCAACAATAGCTCTACCATGGCAACAGCCATGTCATGATCTTCATTGGCATATTGTACAGCCAAATGTAAAGGGGTATTGCCTTCGAGGGTATTTTGGATATCCAAGTCGATTTCTTCATGGTTAACAAGTACTTCAAGACAACCAATAGAACCTGTCTTGGCGCTGTTTTTCAGCTGTATCAGTAATAGTTTTCTAAATGGTTCAAACAGCTAAAACTTACGCATAATGTGCGCCTGTGTTGCCTGCACCATCTGTAAAGTTCACATTACAATTACCCTCTTCGAGTAACTTTTCTAATTCCTCTTCCTGGTCACCTCGGCATAATGCTAGTAAAAGCTCATCTTTTGTAGATGAGTAAGTCTGCTTATGTTTTCATTAGCCTCTTCTTCCTTACTGTTCGAAGCGCCTTCAGTCATTTTGTAGAAAATAAAAAACAAAAGCTTATTTGTCTTTTATTGGGCCTCCCTCTTTCAACTACGCTTTAATCTGGCTTTGAATTGTGGTCGAGTTGGAGCAGGAGGAGATCAAGCATTTTAGTCAAGAAACAAAATTGATTAAATTCTATTGATTTAAGAAAGGGTTTAGAAACTCAAGATATGACCAACTTGGAAAATCAATACCTTTGTTATCAGTTATTCAAAAGAGATACACCAATCGATTGGGGGAAAGAATGGTACAAATATATAAATTATCATTATCATTACGATTATATGATCTTAGCTGATGTCCTCCCTCGTCTGTTTTCTCTGTCTCTTTGTTTGCCACAATCTTTTCTCTCTCTCAAAAAGATAAAAATGTTTTTATTATTGTGTAAAAAGGGGGAAAAAAGCACCCTTGTATTGAAGAGACAGACAATATCATTTGTGTATGAGCGTAAATTTTTATTCTATAAAATGAACCATAGCGTCAACCCCATTTATATATATATCCAACATAAAAATAATCAAGCATATAAAAACATATACATATACAAAAGAAAAAGAAAGAGAGAATTACAAAGGGTTATCATTGATCAATTCCCTTGAAGAGAGTTGGTTCATATAAGGAAGTTTCTGAAGTGCTGGTAAGATTTCTCTTCTCCATTGATCTTTACATGCTTTACTTCCTCGGTTGACTCGAGTTGCAACATGTTCCCAGTTGAAAGTTGTCATATCGTCTAGTTTCTTGTCTTCAACAATAGCCATGATCAACTGCATCCTGTCTTCCGCCGACCATCGTGGCTTCTTTTTGCCAGTTTCTTTTGCTTCATCACATTTGCTGCCATCCCTTGACTGCTCCGTCTGGAAGTTTGTTTCAGATGGATCGTGATAGGATCTAGTCAAGTAGTCTGGCTGATCCACCGGCTCTGAATAATAATTGGGTCGTTTACCATAGCTAAATCTATAGTGTCTGGCCACCATTGGCTTCGGGCTCACGGGCAAATACAGATTGGGTCGCATATAGGTACAGCGTCGGCTGAACGAACGATTGACAGGCACAAACAGAGGTGGAATAGGTCCTGAGTATCCTTTATCATTGTAGCCCAAGTATACAGAGTTTCTATGATTTTTGGAAAACATGGGGTCTCTTTGTTCAAAGGTATGAAATGATCTTCTTCGTTTTCCTTGAGTATCGGTAGGACTATCTGACGTAGACAGAACGTTCATCTGACTGACCAATTCAACGGGGCTAGGATAGCTACTGGTACCAACATGAGCTTGAGGGGATTCCAGAGGATGAATGAGTTGAGAAATCGGTTGAATGGTTTCATCACATCGACTGTTAGGTAGACGCATCCAGTTGGTCTGGTCGAGGGGCGCAGGGGTCTCAATGTCTTTACTGTCAATACCATTATATCTAAGTTGGCTAAGGGGGTCATAGCAGCGAATAGGGGGTAGGGTAATTCTAGTTTTATTGTTTAGGCTTCCCATTGGTGATTTTAAGTTCGTCTAAGGAGAAGGAGAGGAAGAAAAGAAAGAAAGAGAGAGAGATAAAAGGTCAAGAATGAAAAAAAAGGTCTTTTTATATAAAGAGATGCTGATTTATTCTAAATAGTTTAATGTTTTTATATCTTTATAATGCAGCAAATTTCTTTGAGAAGTAATTAATGTCAATTATGTAAACATTCAACAATGAGTTTATAAACATTGAAGCCATCGACACACAGACCACCTATTTTATTCTTTTTAAAAACAAGTTTCGTTTTTGTTATTTTATCTATTGTGGCGAGGTCTGATTCCACGTTTATTGCCACGATAGACGATCGCTTCTGCTAAACTTATTAACTGCATGTTAGTTAATAAAGGGGAGGCGTTTGATATATATATAAGGCAATGTAGGTCTAGTTTGATTTTATTTGTTTTCTATAAATATACAACTAAATTGTGTTTCCTTTTTTTTTAATGAGATGTTATACGCATTATATTAAATGTCAAACAAAAAGCCATGATGAGGATACCATAGATACTTAGTGTAACCGCTAGAATTTTTCCTGGTTTCCAAGGTTCATTTTCATGTATTTTATAATAGAATAAACCAGGCAAGATGAATGAGATAGTGGTCGAGCCAGTGGATCCAACAAAGGACAATACCTTTATGATATTAATTAAATGCATGCACATCGCATCAAATCTCTATCTATCGTCTCTTTAGAGTCACACTTACCACATCCAATTTTGTTACTGTAATAGCAGTAATATAGCTCAAGATCAAAATAGCTGTCGTCATGGTAAAATATTTGAAAGCAGAAGGACGCCTTTTGTCATGACCAAATAAAAAGACCTTGTCGAGTGAGGCCCTACAAGGATGAGCTTGAAGTGGGTAACTAAAGACGACGAGTATGACCATTGCAAGACGTCCACCTGCTACAAAATAACTTGATGGGTCTATGATATAATCTTAGTTTATCATACTATTATAAAATTGCGACCTACATTCCATGATGATATTGCTGAGCACATTTCTACCGAAACTAAGGTAACCAAGGATGGCAATGCCTTCATACACACAAGCAGAGATGCCAATCGACAGACTGATCACCCTTGTGACCGATTCACGGCTATTGTCTCGAAGCTCATTGTAAACTGAGAATATCTAGAAAGATATATTAGACACGGCTTTGTTTATAAAATAAGTGACTTACATTTTGATGACAAGTAAATGAAAACACAAATACTGGTAAATGACCAAAGATACTCGAGGATAGATTAAAGTATTCAATATCATCGGACGATGGTGGGGGATAATTGGGAGAGAAGTAATGATAGATCACAATGACGCAAAGGTAGACAACTGCAAAAAGCGCCACTAGACTAGTGTACTTTAGTGAATCGAGCTTTCTTAGGAAACTAAGTGGCAACACGAGTACAAGCATAAATAAAGTAATCCAGAATCGTCGGTCTGTTAAAAAATATGCCAGATCTGCATGATTTGTCAAAGATGCCATGACCTTTTGACAGATTAAACATCATGTACGATCTCTCTCTCTCTCTCTTTTTATCTTTACCTGTGGCATAAGGTCTCCAATAATAATCAGATAAGACACTGCAACTCCAAAACATTTGATGGCAATAGCCAAATCAAATAGTACAGATACTTTCGGCCATGTTAATTTGGATACAGCAAAGAATGATGCATGTCTGCCTTCTGTACGTGCTGCACATCTTGATAAGAAATATAGTCCAGTGCCAGAGGCTAGTGCTGATAAGAAAATAAGGAAAATACCAGGAATGATACCTACAGATGCCATTGCAGATGGCTGTTGATTGTTAATGTCTGTTCTTCCAATAATAAAGCTTATTTACCATTGCAAGCATGCCTGTTCCTAAGATAGTATTTGCCAAATTGATCACACAACCGAAAGTGCTTGCAGTTGCTTGTTGTAATTCATAGTCAGAAACAAGGAATTGAACATCTTGATTAGAAAGTAACGGATTATGATCTTCCGTATTTGTATAGTCCTCATTAGAGCTCTCGACTGGTTTATATTCACTGTCCATACTTATCGAATTGCTTGAAACATCAGTTTCTTTTCCTGTTATCAATACTAAAAAAAGAGAGAGAGAGAAAGGACACTAAAGGTAGGTACATAGTGCTTATTCAATTGCCGATTAATGGCGGCCACTCAAGATTCGTAGCGTCAGGAAGAGACATATTGTAAGAGCAAATACGTGAAAAATTAGAATGTCTTATTCTATAGATGTACTTTATAATATGCACTATTCTTTATGCATAGAATTGCCTCAATAAATAATGCTATCAAGTTTAAGCTTATCGTTGCAGAATATGATCAGTAAAGTCTAGGAGACTTAAACTTGCA
The DNA here is from genome assembly GCA_025529335.1 of Rhizopus sp. PT2906. NCBI lineage: Eukaryota > Fungi > Mucoromycota > Mucoromycetes > Mucorales > Rhizopodaceae > Rhizopus > Rhizopus sp. PT2906. The sequence continues at coordinate 28,314 of JAMYHX010000110.1, forward strand.
CGATCAAGGGGAAAAAAGAAGGGGACATGGAAAGCCATGACAAGGGGAGGTACTGGATGTCTTATTGGATTCAACGCATGTCTGGATTGGTGTTGCTTACACCAAAGCCTTAAGAATGGAAAGAGTTCATGGTCAAGGGAAGGAATGGTTGGGTCAGAGTGTAAAAGATGACATGTGCATTAAGTCTCTAGCGCAATATATGAGATCTATCCGAGATCTACAAGGGATCTCAAAAACGCCGGCTCTTTCTCTTTCGTTAATAATCAGATGAATATCAGATGAATATATAACACTGTCAGATTGATCTTTAACCTGTTGAAAGAATTTGGCGTGTAATTCAAACTTGTCTGCTAATGCTGCCCTTCTTTTTGTCGCTCAATAGAATAATAGAAAACAATACTTCTAAAACAAACACACGCACCTCCTGTGTTACAATATTGCTAACAGGTTCGCGCTATAGAACCTGCCAAGTGTGCAGAGAAAGAGTTGCGGATTCACGACGTAGTGTAACCTAAATAGAAATGATAAACATGATCTGCATAAACAATCACGGTGGATACATCATCCTTTCAGCTCTACTACATTGATCTGACAACATTCATATGTCTGACGTAATCTATAGGTACGGTCAGCTGTGATATTGCAATAAGCCACTTTGAACAACCCTGATCTTTTCTCTCTTTTTCTCTAAACTGCGTCTCGTTTAGTAAGTCTGAGTGGTGAGTATGCTTATATTTTTGGCTTTGTGTATGTGTGTGTTGTGAGTATTAAAGTAATAATTGTTACTGTATCCCGTTTTATTATATTACAACACAGCTGGATGTCCTCTTTAACTTGTAAACACCAAATTGAAAAGACCTCCAACTCGACCCGCCGAGATGACGAGTTATTTATTACTTCATTTTCATTACCCACTCATTATAGTCCAAACATAGCAGAGAAATTATCGAGCTCTTTACCAGAGAATTATACTATCGATCATACTAAAACTTCTATGGCAAATTCTAGAACAGATGATAGATATCGTGACCGAAAAGATCAATATAAACGTAATGATCGTGGCAAGATATATAAACATCGAAATTATCTCACAAAGCATCAATGGGAGATTGCATCCAAATTCTTGCTGACAAAACGTCAACAAGTTGAAATGCTTGAAGCAGCAATTATTCTTATGAACTTGGATAAGAAAAATAACTATTGGTTTAGCAAATCAATCGCTAAAGAAGAAGAAGAATCAGACATTGATATTGAAATAGATGATATCTGAATGGTTTATTAAGAAAGATAATAAATGGCTTTTTATATTTATCCAAAGATATAATGAACCTCTTAGTTTACAAATAAAAGAAGTATAGAAATTTTGTTACTTTACAATGAATATTGATTTTAATAAACAATGAATATTTAACAATAAGATATATATATATATGTGTGTGTACAACCTTTCTGTATTAAGTTAAAATCATTTTCATATTTTCATAATACATCAACATGGGATTTTCTCCACTTTTTGTTGTCGTGCGTTCAATGTCACCATATCGTTCACAGAATTCGCGATGAGTCAACACCTTGACTGATTTGTCATTACCAGCACTTGATCCACGACAAACCAAGAGATACATATCCCGCAGTAATTCAAAATTGGTAGGGAAAAAGATATCAAACCAACCAGGTTGAACCATGTAAGTCGAACAAGGAACCATTGTACCTCTGTATCGTGTCTGCACAACAGGCGCATCCACACCTTCCACTGCATCAGGTAAGGAAGAGAAATCAGAAAGAACGAGTCTGTGTTTGGGGAAATAAGCTTTTAGTGTCTCCAGGAGCATGAAGAGCTTGGTAGGAATAAATTCAGCAGATGTCATGTTGGGTGCCAAGGGTAATGATTGCAAAAACTTGAGCCAGAGTTGATTTGATAACACAGGTGATCGGTATCCCGTTTGACTTCTTAATGTGAGGTATTTGCTTATTAATGGATCATTCCCCACTGGCTCATATACTTCTGTATAGTTACCCTTTGCATCTGTACTTACTAGCGCTTGATAGGGTTTTAGAGTGTCAAGGTCATATCGAATCAAATCATGAGCAAAGTTATCCTAAGTTCAATCAGAATGTGGTCTTTCTCCCCCTATTAGCATCACTTACAATGACTTCCATGCCTAAAAAGAAGCATTCTTCTGGCACTTGTGTCTTCCAGTCAAAGATACTCTTGTTGATAATCTTTACACATGTATGTTGATCCTTGAGTTCTCGCATACCTTGTCTTTCAGACTGTCTTTCGGCTAACTTGCCAGAAATTTCAATAATGTTGTACTGGGTTCTTTGATAGACTTCAGGCTCATTTTGCTGAATATAATCCAAAATGTTCATCATGAGTGTACCATTACCAGCACCCATTTCATAAATGATTAAATCCTTTTGCGGGAAGAGGCTCAATTTGTATTCTGAGACCAGATATTTTGCAACAGCGTATCCATACCAAGGCTATTGCATCCATCAGCACCGTTCCTCTCTCTTTTTTTAATGATTGGCTTACCTTGAAGAGTTCAGTAGGTGTATGCCATACTTGTCTGGCTACTTCATCAACCTCATCGGCATCTTCTTCCATGTCCTTATAAAGTTGCCCAACCTTATTCATGAATTCCAAGTGATCGCGCATATTATTGAAGTCAAAATCGTGCTCAGGTGAGAAAATGACAGCTTGTTTTGAAAAGTAACCGTAATTAGGATTATACAAGGAGTCATCAATAAAATCGCGTACGAGCATCTGCGTGCGAGTGGGTGGTGAGGTGCATTTGGCTGAATCATAGGCTGTGAGTCGAGGATAATGACGTCTTGCCACGTCTTCGGCGGCTTCTTCGGTTGAGGGTGCAAAAAAAGGAGCAAGAAGACCCTGGTATCGCTTATTGCTATTGTCTGTGTGTGTCCAGCGAACAGTGGCTGATAGAGGTTCTATCACTTTGACATGTCGACTCAAATGACGAATAGATTGGGTCAGCAGATTCTGTCTGGCTCCCAGCAGCATTTCAAATAAAGAACAAAGAAGAAAAAAAAAAAAAAAAAAAAAAAGGACGGGGTTGATTGTTCTCTATGTACTGTCACAGAGCCTTGAATATTCTCTGTAGCATAAACGCACTTGATGTAATAGTTTTAAAAGAACGTATGCATACATATATAACCTTGGAATATATTCAAAAGAAAGTCTACTCTACTAGGAACCATTCTCTCTCTCTCTCCATGTATGCCTGGCTGTCTAAAAGTGGCATTTTCGCTGTGTTGCGGAATTAGAATTCAAAGATTTCCGGATTAGAACGGACAAGATTGCTTTTATGCTTAAAACAGCCATCACATAACATTCCCATGGAGCAACGTAAGTTTATGAATCAAATCAATTAGTTACAAAACTAAATCATCTTGTAGAAATACAAAAGTAATCTTTAAAATCTCTTCTTTTCTCTTACTTATATAAACCACCTTAGGTCGTTCTGGAAACGTCGAGGCTTAAAGTTGCCAGGAAGGTACGAGTTAACAAAGGTATCCTAGGGAAGAAACCAATCCTCAAAAAAACTAATGTCGAATTCAGCGTCAGTATCGTTCCTAACACGTCTAACAGCGGTAATAGTAACAATAATAGTCAAGATGTGAAGAAACCTGTGATGACAGGCAATAAATACATATACAACAGTCTACTGATAGCCAGACAACCACTCAATACGACCTATCAACCACAATCAAATAGTAAGCCATCGAATCAATCACCAAAGCAAGAAAAGAGCGAAAAGAAAAAGGAAAAGGATCATACAAGGAACACATCAAAATCATTCAACGCTTTCTTAAAGGACACAAACGATGAGTGGAGTGATGATATTGCGCCTCTCAGCATGAACCAAAAGATCGAACCAGATCATCAGATGATAAGCACTGCAGTTTTACCAGATGCTGCAAAAAAGAACAAGATGAAATCAACAAATCCAGATGGTACAAAAGAGTATGTTCAGGAGCTGTTGTTAGGTAAACTTCTTTTTTACATGTATGCATACTATATAGAATAGCTAATGATTTACTTTGAAAAGATCCAACCTTTTTATTAAAATGGTTGAATCCAGAGGAGACAAAAGATCCTGTTAGAACAAAAAAGTTTAAAGATGTCTTGTCGGTGTCCAATGTTGATTTAGGTACTAAAAAATAGAAAGGGATGAAAAGACTGATTGTTGATATACTTTAGCTGCATTGCGATCACTTAGTTGGAGCGGAATACCAGAAGAATTGAGAATGATTGCTTGGCAACTGTTGCTAGGTTACTTGCCATGTAATTCAGCAAGAAGAGAAGCAACATTAGCAAGAAAACGTAAAGAATATCTGGATAGTGTAGCAGGAACCTATGCACGAGGGACAGCAGGACTAGACCAAGCCTTATGGCATCAGATTCATATCGATATACCCAGAACGAATCCCGGTATTCCTTTATATCAAAATGAAGTGACACAGATGGTAAGATTTAGAATTGCTGACCAAGATCTTATTTTTAACTATTTGTAAAAAGTGCCTAGAAAGGATTCTCTACCAATGGGCTATTCGTCATCCAGCTAGTGGGTATGTACAAGGCATCAATGACTTGGTGACACCGATTTTTGAAGTCTTTATGTCGGCTTATATTGATGAAGACCCTGAACATTACAATGTCAGTCAATTGAACAAGGAAATATTATCTGTGATCGAGGCAGATAGTTTCTGGTGTCTATCCAAGTTATTAGATGGTATCCAAGATAATTATACTTTTGCACAGCCAGGCATTCAAAGGCAGATATTGACGTTGAAAGAGTTGGTCTCTCGCATTGACGGTAGGTTTAATAATGATATAATAAACAAATAATAACCCTTTCAGTAGCTCGGCTTACACAACATTTACAAAACGAGGGTATTGAATTCATCCAATTTGCATTTCGATGGATGAATTGTCTGTTAATGAGAGAACTTCCATTACGTAGCACCATACGAATGTGGGATACTTATCTAGCAGAAGGATCATCCGAGGGGTTTTCTGAGTTCCATGTCTATGTTTGTGCAGCCTTTTTGGTAAAATGGTCTAACCAATTACAAAAACTAGATTTTCAAGGTGTCATGATCTTTCTCCAACAGCTACCGACACAAGGATGGCAAGAAAAGGATGTAGAACTATTGTTGTCTGAAGCTTATATGTGGAAAACGCTCTTTCATAATGCTCCAAACCATTTAAAAAAATAATGAATAAATTATGTAAATAATGTAAAATGTCCAACAAGATATCGACTGAACTTTATTGAATACAAATTTATAAAACATGTCCCATTCGAGATGCAAGCGGGGAAGACAGATAAACAGAGCAGAAAGAAAAGAGTTGAATATTAAAAAGAGACTTGAGGAAAGTTTATACAAGAGAATTCAAAGACTCCTATTTATATGCAAATATTGTCATTTGATGTACAATAGGCAAATAGGAAAAAAATAGTATATTGATTATTTCATCAAGCACGTCAAGAAGTCTGCCTGTGCATTTTAAAGTTGGCTGTAACACCAGGATCACCTTTGATTACATTGAACACTGAGCGTGAGATCACTTTTTTCCCTTTCGAGCAAGCATGTTTTTGTCATTGATGTCCATTTCGTTGCTTTCAGCAGGATATAGTGTTTTTGCTGCTTACAAGTTAAACCCCCATCGTCATAATCATATATGAAGCAAAAAGACCTCTTTGAACCCAACGATATGGTTGGGTTCAGAGTACAGCTGCCATGGAGTACTGGTTCCCTCCACCTTTAATCGAACCACGTTATTATTGGTAGCAAAGAAAACAATAAAACAGAAATTAACTCTGATATAAGAAGCTCCTCTCTTCACTAACGGCGCACAAAAGCCTTGACGATCGTGCAAATCAAAGAGTGCTGGCATGACACAAACCTGCGTGAATCGAGATTTCAAAAACCGCGCTAATTAGCTCAAGGAGTATTGTGCAGTGTTTTCCTTTCAGGGGGGACTCTTGGCATACTCCCTCGCGCATTACCAAACTGACCGCAAAAAACTTTATTATCATATAACGCGTCATGCCCTATTCTTATTGGCCATGTAATAATCCTGTATAAAATAATGTTTGTAATAATGAGCTTTCTCTTTCTTTCTTCTTTTTCTTAATAAAAAAAAGTTATATAGGGATCAACAACTGTAATTATTCTAACCTATCATTCGTCTATATCATTAACATTATTCTTTAAGTTTCGATGTTACTCATTATTTAAATTATGGAGCATCCTAATTTGAAGAAAAAAGACAATTGATGTCTAATGGATAAGACTGACCTTGAAGCAATTCGTTGAATAATACAGTTTAACTAACGTCATTGTGCTTCTTCAAGATACAGAACCATTGCTAAAGCACCTTATTGATGATCAGAAACGGCTCTTACTGGAATATAAAATCTGAAAGCATTCAGAAGATAGTTATGATGCTATGTTGGCTCAAGAGACGAAAGTAACATTTCATACATATTGTCAAAGTGTGAAGCAGAGCGTAGAGGTTACCATGCATACGATGTTAGGAGACTGCCACTTCCTAAGCTTTTTTTCTATATTGCTGAGCCCACACTTACACTGGAGGCTCATCAATATTAGCACAAATTCTTTACCTGCCTTTCTGAAAGAAACTCTACCAAGAGAATACAGCGAACAACTGCGGATGTTTTACAGGATTTTTGATTTCAAAAAACAAAGGTAAAATCCTAATCCGGGTGTCTGAATTTAAAAATAAAGTTCGAAAAAGGCTATCCACAATAAAAAAGACCTCTCCTTATTTTTTTGTAACATTCACAAAGGGTTCAATGGATGATATTTGATATTTTTATTTTCTATAATGGAAGAGAAATGTACTACTAATACTACTACTGCTGATACTACTACTAAATCTAATATTACTACCACTACCACGGACTGTTACTGTTGTGTAAACATATGACAAAAAAATGAATCATGTATATATATATATATATATAAAAAGAGTTGGCATAAAGAAAAATACAATGAAAGAGTATATAGTACAGGGAAAGATAATATAAAATACAAGAATCTTTTGCATAGAAGATGTATATGTTGTTGTATATAAACGATTGTTGAATGTCACCATAAACATGATAGTTTCTTAAAGGATGAGAAAAAAAAAAGAATGAAAAAGAGAGAGAGAGAGAGAGAGAGAGGGAGGGAGAGAAAGTGAAATAGATGTAACTGATTTAACCAAAAGTACTGACGATATTTGCTAAATGTAAAAGACTCGAGAGAGGCTTCTCGGAAGCTTTGGATTCCCAGTGAGATTGTTGTTGTTGTTGTTGTTGTTGCTGCTGCTGTTGTTCAGGTTTTTGCAAGTGTGGAAGTTTGGCTAATTCTACTGGTTGATGACGATAATGAAGATAATGATTGGGTTGGGGTGGAGGAGAAATGGTATAAAAAGTAGGAGGTGGAAGGATATGGTTGAATTGAGGAGATGGACAGGATGAGCAAGTAAAGGATGAAGTAGAAGAACAAGTAGAAGAAGTCGACAGGGTTCTTCTCGGGCGAGAAATCGGTCTGTCTTGCTTTAAATCAAAAGGAGGGTAAGGTAAACTAGGCATAGTGATTGCTCTTCGTGGCCTGGTCTGAGTATACTTTGGCTCCTGAACAGAGTGGCAATAGGGAGCCTTTGGAATAGACTTTTTTAATTGCTGTTGACGGCGTGCTTTTTGAGAGAGATGGGTACGATAATGTTGCATCATATTGTCTTGGCGAGAGAAACGACTAGGGCATCCAGGATGAAGGCAATGAAAGTTCTTTTCACCAGTGTGAATTCTATTATGACGTGCAAGATGACCACTAAAATACAACGTTAATGAATGTCAATTTCTAAAGGTTGTTTTCACCATACCTTGTAGTAAAGCTCTTATTACATCCAGGTTCAGTACAATGATACTTTCTTCTGACTGTAATGGTTGTATTGGCCGAGTTTAATGAATTCATTTTATAATTTGCTGGTGTACTTTCATTTAAGAGACTAACATGTCTACCAGAAGCATCCTTGATCGACAAGACTAAATCGTTGTTACACATAGTAAAGATAAATAAGATGAAAAGAAGGAATAAAAAATTGGAAATAGGGAAATCAAAAGGACATATTTATATCTTCAACTTGATCATTGTAAATTTTAAGGGATACACAAAAAGTGCACTGATTTAAAAAAACGTGGATCGCGACCTCCTCCTTTCTTTGCCCCCCTTTCTTTCTCCTTGATACAACTTCGCCCTGCATTACCAAAACAGAAATAGTGAACAACGTGTTGGCAAACGTGAAATAAAAAAAACTGCCTCTTACCATCTCTGCTGTATATATATTTTTGGCCCATCAGATATTGATATACATACATACATACGATGAGGAAACCTTAACCAGTTATAAATTAGATTTGCCACACAATAAAAATAGCTATACGGCAAACAATAAAATTGCATCAGATCAACTTTTTTTGAAATAACAGGTCAAATTTCAATCTTTATTTTAGTTATTAAAAAAAGGACCAACATCTATTGTCTTGTTCTCTTTATGTTATAATCATACTCTTCTTTTTATTTTATTTTTATTTGCATCATTCAGGTTCAGAACAAGTCAAGGGTAGGGCCTTTGTGTATCTTATAGCGATAAAAAGGAGTACATACACTGACGTATACCTGATAGTCTTTTTCTACTCCTTTAAAATGCCACGTTTTAGAGACCCCTTAAAGTAATTGATAATTATAGTAACACAACCAGAGGGCAAACAACTAAGGGTACCCTTCATATAAAAACGCACAAGCCTATTGTTTAACCTCAGGGACCTTTTATTAACCACGTTTTTCAAAAAAGCTCAATGACACCCATTAAGGGAACAAAACAGGAAGTGAAAAGGAACTGGATGGCAAATTGCGCCTTTTGTGGCAATGTTTCTTTTTCTAAATTCTTTTTTTTTTTCACAAGATGCTTTTATTAAACATTGAATAATTATCACCGCACGACGATCTTTATTTATTTTATATCCTAACAATCAAGATTTAATCAGCAGCTTTTAATCAAAACATCAACCATGTATATTAAAAGTATAATGCAAATGAAGGGTTTAAGTTTGCCTGTCAGCAAACAAAGAGAAGAAAGACTATATGCGTCATGCTGCCTGCTATCCTTTTTAAAAGGGGAGATGGGTTACCTCTTTTGACGTGTAACAGGGGTCTAATCAGGAATAAGGAGCAATATTAAGTTCGCCAAGAGGGTGCAGTTGGATATGGCCACTGAACCACTCTTCTTTGGGGACATCATCCCCTTTCCCTGTTGTTTGTCTGCACTCGGAAGTACGGATGGTCAACCGACATAGTAACGGGGAAAGGTCATTGTAGTGGGGAGGAATAAAGAGAAAAAGTGGCAAAATGGAGCATCTTGATTGTCGATCAGGTAAAACTCATCTTTACGCTCCACATGTGTAAGACCATACAAGACCTATTTTTTTTTTTTTTTCTTGTAATAAAATACTGAATAGCTTGGTCATGTGAATTTGTCTGATCGTCGCCACCAATGATAATACCAAAGCACAATGGCCTGCAATGCGTATACCAATGTGCGTAACACAAGGAGTTAATTAACACAGGGTTACAAACATGTCAGAAAATTGGTAGACACAGCACATTATTGCCAAGGACTATTGTTGAATAAACCAAGTCTCTGCTATAATTATATATACACTGAAAAATCAATGCGACCATTTGTATTGTTTGAAGATTATACTATTGTCACAATGAATGAGATGAACATGGCTTGTCAATGAAAATCAGCATCACGTGCTTAAATCCAATGCAGTGATCAATGTATACATATGTTATGTATTGTGAATCCAAAGAGAAATTTATATAAAAGCTCAATATTGTGCGCCCCCTCTTTTTTTTATATCAAAATGCCAAGAAAGTGACAAAGTATTTGTTACTTTCAATAGCGACTTAATAGGAATATATATATATATATATATATATATATATATATATCCTATTGTTCACCGAGTATATCGACCAGATCGAAAAACATGAGACAATAATGATATTTGGGCCTACTTACTATACCCATTATCATTCATACTCTTACCTTTAGTCAAGGTAGCTGTCTCCTTGATAGTTTCGAACTTTTATAGATCATAAAGGAGTGTATGACGATCCTTACTGGTGCTATGCCGGATCAGAGAGGCTGGAACAAAACTTTCTTTTGTGCAGCTGCATTAAGCCTCTCTTAGACATTTGATAGCATCTAGAGCACAAGAACATTATAGTGACCATGAATGAATCGCTTTGGGGGATTCAATTGGTTTGCCTTATTATATGATTCTGCTTGCTTCTTGTCTATTAATTATATACTAATATAGGTATAGTACCAAATATATGGGTCGTCCATAGTGTCATATGCTTCTAAACATGCGACATCTACTTTAAAACACGTGACATTGATTTTGATATGTTACAGAAATCCATTTATAATTTCAATAACGTTGGCGATATTTAGAACCTACATAAGTAGGTTCAAGGGGGGGGCTTGCTTCCGAAGTATACTTGGATACATGGTGCATATACGTAAATCATTTCCCTTTAAAAAGCCTTTGGATTGCTATGTTATAGTTAAAATATGTTTATACATTCTCAAGGCTAGCCTCATTCATTCCTTTTCTTTTGTATTTTCTTAAAACAAAATGCAAGATAGAAAGATTAAGCTATGGTGCATCCCCTTACAGTGGATCATACAATCATTCAATATTGCTTTATTTGTAAAGTATAAATCGCCTGATGTTATGTTGTTTAGTTTGAACCAACTTTGCATGGTAGACGATGGCAACTTTGCTGGTTACAGCAACTGTGACACATAGAAACCGTAAGTGTTGCAAATATCCCAATCATGCTGCTAATGAATGATAGCCATGACAATGCACCTTGCCGTCATACACCCCTTACTGATCTGGATCTATGTTATTCATTTGAGTAAGTTACTTGGTTACGCACTACATTGCTAATTTACCAAACTGGTAGGCTGTATTGGATTCGTACCTGTCATTGGCACCATTCTTTCACTTAATGCAAGTAATTTAACCTTATTTCTTATTTCTAAACACATGACTATAGGCTTCGTATGGGTCAATCGTGTTTTTTAACTCTATTTACTGGGTGAATACCGTCATCAACATCTATATTGGACAAACAATCAACTTTATATTATTCATCACCAACAGACAAGAAACAATAAGAGCGTGCAATTTTGCCAATGCAAGTCAAGACGGGACCTCGAATGATTTGCTTGTTTTATTGGATTTAAAGTTAGGATCTACCTTTGGCTTTGTTGACTGTAACCAAGCTGCTCAAGCTGGCTTGATCGGCCTTGGTTCCTGTTTGTTTGTGGGGTGTATCTTTACGGTAAGAGCATGTTGAACTATATGAAACTTTTTATTAAATCATTCAAAAGACTTGGTATGGATTCATTATCAATAAATGGACAAGAGGTCTGGATAAGAATCACATAGGATGGCGTGCAAGAAATGCAACGTGGAACGATCATCTAGATGACTTGGCATCGACTTATGCACAAGACAGGCAGAATGCACCTACTTATTCAACAGAAAAAGGGACTAGATCGTTCTCTAGCATGCTGAAGAAATTCTTTCAGAAATAAACAACACTTTATTATTCATCGTCAGAAAGAAGTTCTGCCAGTTCTCTCTCTTCTTCCTCTGTCAAACCGGTATCTTTTGCTTGCTCTTTTTTCTTTTTATTTTCTCTTGTTTCGTTATATTCTTTTATAGATGCTGCGTTGAGAGGCCAGCGTCGGATAGAGCAATCCAATGATCCGCTATAGATGGTTGATCCATACATCTCTAAACTGCTTACTTCATCAAAATGTCCTTCAATAACACATACAAGTTGACCAGACTATATTTTTGTAGGGTTATTGTTTGTTTTATAAAGCAAAAAAAAAAAAAAAAAAAAAAAAATCAAACTTACAGCGATATCCCAAACACGAATCTCATCATCACTAGAGCCTGTGACGACATAAGGACCAGCCAAGGCGAGCGATTTGACACGATCAGGATGTTCTATTGTCATATCTACTACTCCAGTATCCGTATTCCACCTACGAACTGTTTTATCCGCTGAAGCAGTCCAGAGATCATCCTCCCAGACGCGAATGCCGTAGATGCTGGTATCATGGCCGGTATATGTTTTTTGTACTTTCATCGTCTTGGCGTCCCATCTGATCACTATACCATCTGAAGAAGCAGAATAGATCGACTGTCCGTCCAGAGAGATGGCTAAGCTTTCGATAGGTCGTCTATGTTGCTTTTCAGAAGCTGTACATTCCAAGCTGTCAAGATTCCATCGACGCAAGAAACAATCGGATGAACCCGAGTAGAGTGAATCGCCAGAGACAACAAGTGCTTTTACAAAATCAGTGTGTCCTTCGAGTGTTGCAAGACATTCTCCAGATTTGGCGTCCCATTTTTTAATCGTCTTGTCCCAGGAACCTGTCCAGATCGTGTCGTCTTTGCCAATAACTACCGAAGTAACAGGGCCATTATGTCCCTTGAATAGCTTGACACTTTTCATCGTCTATGTATATACATGAGATGATATCTTTTTCAAAAGAAGGGTCAACTTACTGATCTTTCCATCTTTCTGACTTGGAATCCAGATTCTGCAATATAAATGTACTTGCCATCTGGACTTATGCAGAGAGAAAGTGCCTTTGAGGACAACTTGACTGCATCACCCGCTGTATAGTTATATTTGGCTTCTTTTTCTTTTTGTTTTGCAATTTCAGCATCTGTTTGAAAGAATGCTCCTGATTCTTGACTAATATTCACCATTACACAACACAAAATAAATAAAAAAAAGAGAGAAAACGGAGCTCAAAACTTTATTTTAACTCAAGAGGTCTTTGGGTGTCGTTCTTCTGGCATACTTGGGAAATGGTGGTTTCGTATCTTGATTGGGTACTGGAGGAGGAGGTATGTTATCTGAATTTGGTTTATTATTAATAGCGGTATATGCTGGTATATGGGTGAATGTATTGCTGTTGTTATCATCATCGTCAAAGGGACTACGTAACTCGGTCGAGTGGAATGGATTGTTTGTTGATTGCAGTTCTTGCTTTCGAATCGAAGGTGATTGGTATACGAATTTTTGTGTTAATAATAGTGATCTTCCTGGGTTATTATTATTATTATTATTCAACTCATGCAAAGAAAGTGAGGATCGTGATGAGTGAAGTTGTTCTTGGAGGTCAAATGGTTGTGTATATGTAGCTGCGTTGCCTGCTGATTTTGAACGAGAGTGTGTATATTCGCTTTTGGGTAGAGGTGAAGGTTGCGTAAAGAGTGGAGGCGCACTGGGCGCAGTCCAAAGATCACCACTTGGATAATAAAAATCCATGACTGTATCTTGTCGTTCTGATTCAGGTACAGGATGATGTGTTGTAAATGGTCCGATATAAGAGTGTCTGTTGTTGTCATCTACTGATGATCGTGTCTCTGGTCCCCACCAAGTTCTTCGTCCAACTTGCTTATCATTGTTCGTCCTAGGTGTGACAGTAACATCAGGTTTGATCAAGGCATCAATGGCGTTGGTATGAAAGTGGGGTATAGGTGCTGCATATATACAATTAGTCTGATATCATAATTATATTGTTATTATTATACCTCCCAAGTACACTAATGCTTTGCTAATCTTTCGACCATTTTGTGCATGAGCTATTAATCTAAGCATTGCAAAGAACTGTAGTTGATCAAGCCCATCGCCTGCTGTTTCGAATAAAGCCAAGATCTATATTATTTTTATTCAGTCCAAAGAAAAAATAAAGTGTCAACCTGTGTGTGTGTGTTATTACTTGCTCAAGTTTATCATCTTCCAAAGTACAACCCTTGAGAAATTTCAAGATGGTTTGATTGTTTATTCTACCAATATTAAAGGGGTCAAGGTCTTTCCACCATGACTGATAAGCTGGTCTCTCCATCTCTGACAAGTCTGATAGATTAATAGCAGGTGGTTCATTGGCTTGTGTTGTCTCAAATGCATCATTACTACTACTATTGTAAGTGCGAGTTGAAGAGTGTCTTTTTATGAATTGATGTGGTCGTCTCTCTTCCATTGGTTTCTGTGAACGATGAAAGACATTCTTTATTCTGTTCATTACTAAATATAAAGCAATTAAAATGATACGTGGGCGTAATAATATAAAAATACGTGGCACAATGACCAAAATGGATATGTTAAACAGCGTTTTTTTTTTTTTTTTATAAAATGCTGTAAAGTCACTTTATGCAATCAATCATTTCATGAGAAATAGGATAACGAAATGGTTTTCTAGATAAAGCTTATATATATACTCTTGTGTTCTTTTAGATAAAGAGAGTAAGAAAGAAGCATAGAGTCAACTGTCATTGTTGTTGACTCTAAAATTGGTAAAGCTGTAACATTAAAATACAAAGTCATTCTCCTCTCCTTATTAAGGTGTCTTTCTCTTTTTTTTTTTCTTCTTTCTTTCTTTCTTTCTTTTTCTTTTTTAAACTTCTTTATAATGAAGGTCTATAGTTTATTTATAGTTACGGCTTTATTATTAGAAACTTGTTCAGCTGGCATCTGGGGTTCATCTGAGGTTCATCAAGTAGATCCCCAACAGGCAGAAAAAGACTTGCCTGATACTCCAACGTCAAAATATGATTACAAGTTATCGTTCAAGAAGCCTTATTACTATAATGATTCAGTTCCTTTTTGGTCCACGGGCGGAGGTAAAGAAAATGACGCGTCTGCTTTAGCTAATACGTTTAGATGTGCTTCAGGGGGAGGACTTTATTCGACTTTCACCTTCTATCCCAAATACAAAAGGATGGATCTGGTCTGATAGACCCAATCCATATGAAGAGTGGGAAACAGTAGTTGCTTTCAAGGTATCTGGAACAAGTATGCACGGTGGTCGTGGTTTAGCCTTTTGGTATACAAAAGATAGTAAACAATCAGGCCCCATTTTTGGTTCAAAGGACAAATGGGATGGTTTAAGCATTTGGTTAGACTCGGCTAATCCAGTGGTAAGAGAAATGCATTTAAAAGACAAAAAAAAAAAAAGCTGACACCTATCAGAATCATAAAGCTTCTACAATGGCTATATTAAATGACGGCACATTATCGTTTGCATCCGGCGTCGATCCTCGTAAACATGCACTTGGAACATGCTCTATTACTTATCGAAATTCGCCTACTCCTGCATATCTTAAAGTCACTCTAAAAGATAATACATTAACAGTATGTGTGTATAATCTACTTTTCTTATTCTTCAACTCATTCATCCAATGTAGGTCTATTTGGATAACAGCGGTGAAGGAAAAGATTATCGTATCTGTTTACAAAGATCAGGCATCAAGTTACCTACTGGCTACTTTTTTGGTATTTCTGTAAGTGCTTCTCTTTTTATTATTGTTGTTTACTCACACTCTTTGTTAGGCGTATTCCCATACACCTGCAGGTAAAATAAGAGACATGAATTGAGAGTATAGCGATCAACCCCATGTTTTATAGATGATCACGATGTCATCTCCTTTGAGACAAGACAACTAAACCCACCCAAGAAGACATCTGTAAGTCTTGTGTGTTTAAGTATACATAATCTCATTTAATTGGAACAGCGTCCAAAGCGTCCATTGGAAGAAGAGAAGAAGAAGAAAGGCGAAGAGTTCAGTGGGATTGACGATGAACAAAAACAGGTAAGAAAAAGCATGAGTCATTATTTGAGCGATGCAATCTTATGCATCATTTAGAGAATTCAAGAAGCCGAATATCAAATGAGAAAATTACGAGAGTCTGGTAATGACATGAGTCATGAAGTGGCCGTTACCATGGTAAGGCATCAGTGAATTCAAATATAAAAAGCTAATGTCCTTTTAGTCTGCTATTTATGATACCCAAGTAAGAACTATTGAAAGACTTGAAGTATTACAACTTCAGATCGAAGCATTGGGTGCACCTACTCCTGAATCAATTATTGCTGGTAATTATGAAAATGTAAAGAGGAATAGTCAAGGCGATAGTGGGTAAGTATCATACATTCAAATATAAATAGAGACTAAAATGAAATAAAGGGTTAGTATCGAGTTAAGTCGTAGAGTAGATGAAATACGTGAAGAAACAAAAAAGAGCTCTGCTCAATTTGAAAGACTTGCCAGTGATCAAAGTCGTCAGATAAAGGAACTTCAGAATTCTATTCGCAAGCTAGAGCAAACGCTATCTGGTTTAGATGTAAGTTTCTCGTTTTGTCTTGTATAAATGGGTACAAAACTAACAAAAAACTACGACTAGACGCGTATTCTATCTCAATCAGACATGATACAAAACCAAATGAAAGAAGTCAATCTTCATTCAAGTGAAACCAGAGGTGCCATGTTTACATTCTTCAAATACATCTTTTACATCTTCCTCGTACAGATTGTCATCGTCTTTGCTGGATCGCTTTATTCAAAATTACGTGTAAATCATCACGATAAAAAGTTTGTTTAAATAAATTCATTTAACCAATCTAATGACGCGTCTTCTAAAGCTTCATCAAAATCATGCAGATCTTTGTATTTTGATGATGCAATCAGTTCTTGACTTTTGGCCGAGGCTGCCTCTTGAATTGTCAGTTGATTTGTCACTTTCCATTGATTATCTGTATATACATGTGGCTATGATAGCAAGATAAGTCATTTATTAAATATATAACATAATTGACTTACTATAAATGCTGCTTCATCTGGTTGAGAGAAGGTCTTGTTGTTGATCTATGTCCATTATTATTATTATTATAGTAGGTCCTATATTACATCTATCTCTTTATTACCAAAAACACAACACAATGTCCACATTGTTTTCGTATTGTTTCAGCAACATGTTTAGTTCCATCAGATAATCTAGTATCATCCTTGTCTTCATTAGCATGATACCAGCCAATGATGGTTAGTTTATGATCATGTGCATAAATCTCTGTCTATTATTAAATATATTAGCATAAGATAGAAAAAACTTGATATATTCTAACCTGGCGTAATGCAACTTCAAGCATGGGTGATAAGGTAATCCAATGATGAAAGAAAGGAATAGCCTTAGTGATGTGTAGATTTGAACCATTTGCTTTTCCAAGCAATACACCACACACATTATATGCAGGGTATTTGGCTGCATGAAGCAAAGGAATCGCATGGGCTGAAACATCTAGTTGTATAGAAGTCATGGTTTAATAATAATAATAAAAAAAGAGAGGCAAATTTTATTCAATGGCGCAAATATTGCTTTTTTTAATTTTTTTATTGTAGAAAAGAGAAGGGGGGGAAGGGCATCATTGGTGTGTGAATATAATATATTATATAAATGTATATGTATGTTATGTGTACTTGTGAAATATATATGTATGTATGTGTGTGTGTGTATATGTGTGTGTGTCAATCTATGTACAATAATAATAATAATAATAATAATAAGTTGTTATTACAAGACCATATCTCTTAATTCATGAATCATGTCTTCATCCACAATGGAAGATAAAAGTTCTTTCAGCTTGTGTTGATTGTTGTTAAATAATGAAGATCTTCTCTTTTGTCTTTTACATATCCTACTTTGTTGACGGTCCAATGTTTTACGTAACAGCTGGTCTAGTGTCTGAGCATGTAGTTTAATATCTCTTTTCTCATCTTGAATATCATCTTGTAGTGTAATAAGTTCTTGTTGTGGTGAAGGTGGAGGTGCTATTGGCTTATAATAATCCTCATCTTCACTATGTCTTGCTCTTATTTCTTCATCTTCTTCATTTATTATCAAGTCATCTGAGCAATCAGAGTCGATTATCAGACTACTACTATTATTACTACTGCTACCAAGACCACTACGACCAGTTCTATTACAATAATTCATTGTTATTACTGTAAAAGAAATAAAAGAATAAAAAGAATAAAAGTTTTTTTTTCTATTTTTTTTTTATATTGAATCCCCGGTTCACATATATTTTGTTCATGGGCGCACGATCAATAAAGTGTATTTGGGTTTGACTGTATTTGTTAGTTTATGCAGTACTACTACTACGACGCAGGATAAGCAAGTCTTTTTCTTTTTCTTTTTTTTTCCTCTCTTTTTGACAACTAATGAGTTTACCAACTGAAATATGGGAAAACATACTAGGTTATATCACTTGCCCTAGTGATCTTGTCTATACTTTATCTGTTTGTCGTCTATGGTATTCAATCGCACATCAGCTACTTTATAAGAATATCGTGCTTGAATCATTCCAACATGTCGACCGTCTCATTCAATGTCTTGACCTGTCTTGTCAACGACCAGAACCTTCTGGCTATACTGTTAACTCACTACAGATCAATGATAGTCTAAAGGACCAGCAACTCATTCAATTATCCGTACTCTGTCCTCGTCTTACTCGATTGGATGTAGCCAAGCCTGACGAAGCCCTTTGGCTCACACTGGCTGGCTCTCAGGTCGTCCGTCGATGGGGGAATCGATTAACCCACTTACCACGACCTTATGGCAGAACTGGATATATTCCCTATACTCTCTGCTTGCTTCGATATCGTCAACTATACGAAATCACACTACCAGATAACTATGAAATAAGTCCATATATCAAGGAGCTGATTTTTGATTTTCTCAAAGATTTCTCTCAACTACAAATCATTCGCGTGAGGTATCATCTCTTTCCTATCGGAGGTGTCGACTTTCCTCGCTTGATTAAAGCATCACCTAAAATAAGCCATTTGAAGATCCTTGTCGAATTGGTATGTCATGAAGCTGACTATGACACACCTCAGGATATGAGTGACGATGATAACGACCTGATGAACAGTGACAGTAGCGGGTATCGCTCACCATTTGATGATTATGACAGATATACTTCCGATCAAGAGCGAACTGCTCCAGGACCGTATTATGAAGAAGAAGAGGAGGAGGAGGAAGAAGAATATGAGGAAGAACATGAAGATGAATACAGTTATGGTAGTAACTATTGTTATAATTGCGGATCATACCATTATACCCACAGCAGTAACCCTCAAACTGAAGAAGAAGAAGAAGTGTACGATGACGAAGGCGATGAGAGAAGTTGGTATAGTAGTGAACAAGATGCGCCATCAGTGCCAGATGAGCAATCTATAAACAAATATTCAGATTATGACAGTCAGGAAGAGGAATGTGTTGAAGATATTAGTGAATATGAACTTGATCAAGCTAACGAGTCAATAGACAATGATAACCATGACAGCGACAGATATGACAGCGAAGAATTCTCCCAACACGCTCATAGCATAAGCTATGAATCATCAATCTATGTGAGTCCAGAAGACAGTGTCTCGGTTGGTTCTAATGAGGAATATGAAAGTGAGCCAGTTTATGATGATGTTGTGGTAGAGAGTGAAATTGGAAGCTATGATGAATATAATGATCTAGAATTGAATGATCCTTATACTAGTGATCCGTATATATCTCATGAATATGATTATAGCGAACAGGAAGATGTTCAAAGTGACTTTTATTATTAATATGTTGCTTCAACAATAAAAGCTTTATGGTCAACACCCTTCGTTTGAAATCCATAATTGGTAATCATTTTCTCCTTCTATATGGAAGTTGTCGTCAAGTTGAATCATTTTATATCTACTAGTCCAAATAGTACAGATATAATATATCAATCAACTAACCCCCTCTCAGACTGATGTACCACAACCATTGAATTCTGAGAAATGTAAAATATTCATAGAGCCAATGAGAATTTGCCTCGTTCCTAAACATAAATTCTTATTGTTTTCTATTCTTCTTTTTCCCTCCTTTTTTTTTTAAGCGTAATATAAAATGGTAAGTGAAGAATCGAGGACTAAATGAATATAACTAACACATTTTACATATAAAAAGGCCACAGCACCTACTATTCGTCAAAAGAACATGTTGTATAAAAATAGAGCAGTTAATCATAAAGTAGCTGCAAAGGCAGCAGAGGTAAACATTACATTTATGTGTGCATACATAAAACTCATATTATTTATTCAGAAAACAAAGGCTGTATCCAAAGTAAACTACTCTGTTTGGGTCATTGCTCTTCTTTGCTTTGCCATGTTTGGTGGAGGTAAGATTAGATTCATCATGTGTCAATTTAAGCTAATCTCTAAATAGCCATTCTTCAAATCATTGACTTGTTCTTTTAATAACTTATTCCAATACATCCAAAATCAATATATATCTTGCACATTTACATACTTTTTCAAACACATAAAATAATAAAGAACTTTATTCTCTATTTTTATACATTACTATTTTAGGAAAGAGCATAATTGTGCTTCTAATCAGTCCGAGGTCGCAGAGCGAGACAGTCATCATCATCATCATCATCATCATATGTTTTGGGCTGCTTTTTTTATATGCTCTTTCAATGTTATGATCACTTTTAGCTGCTCGACTAACTATGATATACAAGCAAGAAAGAAGAAACTACAAGCCAAAGGCAAACTATATTGAAGAATCCCTAAAGAATTGAATAATATCACCTTGGGTCGAAAACTGCTACATATGATCAATCCATATACAAATTCACGCAAAAGGACATTTTGACATCATTCGATATGTTAATATAATGATATGTGGTTTTATAACCTCTCCTTGTACTTTTATTTAAAGAATTATCATACTATTAGACTCTGCTTAATTCATTTTTGTCATTATAACTTCTGTTCATATCCTTAGGATCATCTTCATTGTCAGAGAGTGTGACAAAATACATTACTGCTCTGTCTTTTTCTCTACAAGGCTTATGCTTCCTGTCACTTCTTCTTCTGATATCCAAGAATTGCCTCTATTATTTATATCGAGTCTCATTTTGTAACCTTTATCGACTTCATTATAATCTACTCTTTTTATACCCTTGATCGCGCCATCATCAGTTCTTGCTCAATAGAACTTTTTTCCTAATCGCTGAGATGTCGCGACAAAATAGCTATCACGTACTTTATACATGTGTGCTGCATCCCAGGTTTCTGATGTAAATGAGTTTCCGGATGGATTATAAAAGGCAAATATAACCGGATGACCTGTCTTCTTAGGATCAAAATAACCATAGTCCTTGCCTTCGATAACAAATCAAGTAGAATATTCTATTATCAGAGTATCTTTTGATGTAAATGAAGAACGGTTTGCCATTCTTTACTATTCTTGTTCGTCTTGAAAGTAAATGATTTATGCTAGGAATGACCATAACAGACTATATCTTTTTAGTGATAAAATATAAAAATTGTATCAAAAGTGGCCCTCTATTTGTACTTCTCTACTGTAACGTGAGTTAAGATAGTCAAAGTATGGGTTTCTTACACTACTGTAATGTTTGTATCAAGAGATGATGCAATACATTTGTTGGTGTAGGGGTAACTGTTTTAGTTGCATACTACCAAAATATATCCGTAATCGGGAAATCGAAAAGGAGGGTTCGTAAAGTCCTGAAGAAGGATTTACAATATATCAATTAGTTGGTATGGCTCTTATCATGACGTGTGTGTTTCTTATTTTTCTTCATGTACTACTGTCATCATCCAAGGTTACTCAACTAGTTGCTTAGCAACATGTGTCATTTCACCCAAATCTATAAAGATTTCAACTGACGTCCAGAGCGCCACAGAAGCATTTATTGGGGCGATGAAGCTGTGCAACATCTAGAGAGAGAGAGAGAAAGATAATAATATTTAGGTCAGCACTACTGCGTCTTTTCTTTTTTTCTTTTTCTCTTTTATTTTATTTTATACAAGCATGAGTTCGTTTCGATGGCTGTATTCCTGTGGCAAGACATGGATATCTCTTGATGAAATAGCACAATGCCAAATTGAAAAACTATGGAATTGCGACCAAGCTAATTGGATCATTTGCAATTCATTTCCTGATCCTGTGTTTGTGGACACCTTTCAGATGATCCTTGTTCATAATGGACGCTCTTATACAATTGCTCGGTCGAATAATCATTTGTCGCTTCATAAAGGAATATAATATTTGTTCCTGAAAAAAAAAAAAAAAAAAAGTAGATACAACATAAAATTACCTGCCATCTTCATCTGTGTGTGACAATACTCGCCTAAATGTAACTTGTGCTGCGCGTGAACCATATCTATATCCAAAAAGGGGGGATGTTCCTTGTTTGATGTATATAAATACTACTGAATGCATATAAACATTAGACTATATATTTCAAAGATAATAACGCCTCTTCGTTCTATTTGATAAAACAAGACTTTAGAGTACACAATATAATGAAACTAATATACACATAATTATCATATAAAAGCAACCATGCCACTCTTGATGTTTCAATCATTTCAAAAAAAAAAAAAATAGGCTGTAGGCTGCATGAAAGTTATCGTGACTTTCTATAAACTCGACTTCAACGTCACATCCTAAATTTTTACCAGCAGCCTTCTGCTTTTGAATTTGACAGATTTATAAAAATATTTGTTACGCAGCGCTCTTTTCTTTTTTAGCTTCTTTCGTTTTTTTTTTTTTTTTTTTCTTTCTTCATTCGAGTAAATACTAATTTACTAGTTTTACTTTTTGGTAATCTTTTATTATCATTTCTTTTTAAAGCGAATTAAAGATTAAACTAACATTGCTGTGTTTAACTTTTTAGGATCTTCAGAATGAGTAACGATCCAAATTTCCCAGTTTCTATTGGTGGAGTCCCTTCGCCATACTCTCAACATTATGATCAATACGCATACGAAGCAAATCAATATTCTGAAAAAAGTGAACAAGATAAACTAAAAGAAAAGGCAAGAAAATGGCAACAATTACAGAATAAACGTTATGGTGAAAAGAGAAAGTTTGGTAAAGTGTCATGACAATATATTATGTATCTGTACTAACCCCCTAGTAAACTAGGCTTTATTGAACATGAAAAGTCAGATATGCCACCAGAGCATTTGAGAAAGATTATCAAAGATCACGGTGATATGACAGCAAAGAAATTTAGACATGATAAACGTATTTATCTTGGTGCTCTTAAATATGTTCCTCATGCCGTGTTAAAATTGCTGGAAAATATGCCTATGCCTTGGGAACAAGTTCGAGAAGTGAGCGTATTATACCATATCACAGGCGCAATCACTTTTGTAAATGAAATTCCTTGGGTTATCGAACCTGTCTATATCGCACAATGGGGCTCTATGTGGATTATGATGCGTCGAGAAAAGCGTGATAGAAGACATTTCAAGCGTATGCGTTTCCCACCATTTGATGATGAAGAACCTCCTCTTGATTATGGTGATAATATTATGGATGTCGAACCACTTGAAGCCATTCAATTGGAATTAGACGAAGAAGAAGATAGTGCAATCTATGAATGGTTTTATGATAATAAGCCCTTGTTAGATACAAAGTATGTCAATGGTTCAACTTACCGTAAATGGCGTTTGGACTTGCCCATTATGTCAACCTTGTATCGTATGGCACATCAACTTTTATCTGACCTGACCGACAAAAACTACTTTTATCTCTTTGACTTGAAGTCATTCTTCACAGCCAAAGCTTTAAATATGGCAATTCCCGGTGGTCCCAAGTTTGAACCTCTTTATCGTGATTTGGATACTGCGGATGACGACTGGAACGAATTTAACGATATCAACAAGATTATTATTCGTCAACCCATTCGTACCGAATATAAGATCGCTTTCCCCTTCTTGTATAACTCTCTTCCTCGCAGTGTCCACGTCTCTTGGTATCACTATCCTGCGGTTGTGTACATTCGCAGTGAAGATCCTGATCTTCCAGCATTCTATTTCGACCCTATCGTCAACCCTATATCCTCTCGTACCCTTCATGGTGCAGGTACTAAACACGAAGACGAAATATTTGGCGACGAAGAAGAAGACACCGAGTTTAAGTTGCCTGAAACTGTGGTTCCCTTCTTGGGTGATACCGAGCTTTTTACTGACAACACTGCTAACGCCATCGCTCTTTACTGGGCACCACATCCATTTGATAAGAGATCAGGTAGAACGCGTCGTGCTCAAGACGTTCCTTTGGTCAAGAACTGGTATCTTGAACACTGTCCACCAAATCAACCAGTGAAAGTCCGTGTGTCTTATCAAAAATTACTCAAATGTTATGTATTAAATGCTCTCAGACATCGAGCTCCCAAGGCGCTCAACAAGAAGTACCTCTTCCGCAGCTTGAAGTCTACTAAATTCTTCCAGACTACACAAATTGATTGGGTTGAAGCTGGTTTGCAAGTCTGTCGTCAAGGCTACAATATGTTGAACTTGCTGATTCACCGTAAAAACTTGAATTACCTCCATCTCGATTACAATTTCAATTTAAAGCCTGTCAAGACACTGACAACCAAGGAAAGAAAGAAGTCTCGTTTTGGTAACGCCTTCCATCTGTGTAGAGAAATTCTGCGATTGACAAAACTTGTTGTTGATGCTCATGTTCAATATCGTCTTGGTAACGTCGATGCCTTCCAATTAGCCGATGGTCTTCAATATATATTTGCTCACGTTGGTCAACTTACTGGTATGTATCGTTACAAGTACCGTTTGATGAGACAAATCCGTATGTGTAAAGATTTGAAGCACTTGATCTATTACCGTTTCAATACTGGTCCTGTCGGTAAGGGTCCTGGTGTCGGTTTCTGGGCTCCCGGTTGGAGAGTATGGCTTTTCTTCATGCGTGGTATCGTACCTCTTCTTGAACGTTGGTTGGGTAACTTGCTTGCACGTCAATTCGAAGGTCGTCACTCGAAGGGTATCGCAAAGACTGTGACTAAACAGCGTGTTGACTCTCATTACGATTTGGAATTGAGAGCTGCTGTCTTGCATGATATCATGGACGCTATGCCTGAGGGTATCAAGGGTAATAAGTCTCGTACCATTCTTCAGCATCTTTCTGAAGCTTGGAGAGCATGGAAAGCCAATATTCCATGGAAGGTGCCTGGTATGCCTGCTCCCATTGAAAACATGATTCTTCGTTATATTAAGGCTAAGGCTGATTGGTGGACTAGTGTCGCTCACTATAACCGTGAACGTATCCGTCGAGGTGCTACAGTTGATAAGACCATTTGCCGTAAGAACTTGGGTCGTTTAACTCGTCTTTGGCTCAAGGCTGAACAAGAACGTCAACATAACTACCTCAAGGATGGTCCATATATTACTGCTGAAGAAGCTGTTGCCATCTATACATCTACTGTTCACTGGTTGGAAAGCAGAAAATTCTCCCCTATTCCTTTCCCACCTCTTTCCTACAAGCATGATACAAAGCTGTTGATTCTTGCCTTAGAACGACTTCGTGAGGCTTACAGTGTCCAAGGTCGTTTGAACCAGAGTCAAAGAGAAGAATTAGGATTGATCGAACAGGCATATGATAACCCTCATGAAGCATTGTCTCGTATCAAGCGACTTCTTTTAACTCAGCGTGCTTTCAAGGAAGTAGGCATTGAATTTATGGATCTTTATTCTCATTTGATTCCTGTGTATGATATCGAACCTCTTGAAAAGATCACTGATGCTTATCTTGATCAATATCTTTGGTACGAAGCCGACAAACGTCATCTCTTCCCTGCTTGGATTAAGCCTTCCGATTCTGAACCACCCCCATTGTTAGTCTACAAGTGGTGTCAAGGTATCAATAACTTGACTGAGGTTTGGGATACTTCTGAAGGACAATGTAATGTCATGATGGAAACTAGCTTCAGTCGTGTGTATGAAAAGATTGATCTCACCTTACTTGGTCGTCTCTTGCGTCTTATCCTCGATCACAATCTTGCTGACTACGCCACAGCCAAAAATAACGTTGTGCTCAACTACAAGGATATGAACCATGTCAATGCTTATGGTTTGATTCGTGGTCTTCAATTTGCTTCATTTATTTTCCAATACTATGGTCTTGTTTTGGATCTTTTGATTTTGGGTCTTCATCGAGCAAGTGAAATGGCTGGTCCTCCTCAACTACCTAATGATTTCTTGCAGTACCGTGACGTCGAAACGGAAACACGCCATCCCATCCGTCTTTACTCCAGATATATTGACCGTATTCACATCTTCTTCCGATTCACTGCTGATGAAGCTCGTGACCTCATTCAGCGTTATTTGACTGAACATCCAGATCCAAACTTTGAAAATATTGTAGGCTACAACAACAAGAAATGCTGGCCTCGTGATTGTCGTATGCGTTTGATGAAGCATGATGTGAACTTGGGTCGTGCCGTCTTCTGGGACATCAAGAACCGTCTTCCTCGTTCATTAACCACCATCGAATGGGAGACCAGCTTTGTCAGTGTCTACTCAAAGGACAATCCAAATCTCTTATTCTCTATGTGCGGATTTGAAGTTCGTATCTTACCCAAGATCAGAAGCATGACTGAAGAGTTCACCCTTAAGGATGGTGTTTGGAACTTGATTAACGAACAAACCAAGGAAAGAACAGCTCAAGCCTACTTACGAGTCGATCAAGAGTCTATGGATAGATTCCACAACCGTATCCGTCAAATTTTGATGGCATCAGGTAGTACTACATTTAGTAAGATTGCCAACAAATGGAATACTGCCTTGATTGGGTTGATGACCTATTTCCGTGAAGCTGTTGTTCACACCCGTGAATTACTTGACTTGTTGGTCAAATGTGAAAACAAGATTCAAACCCGTGTCAAGATTGGTCTTAACTCCAAGATGCCTTCTCGTTTCCCTCCTGTTGTGTTTATGACACCCAAGGAATTAGGTGGTCTTGGTATGCTTTCTATGGGTCATATCTTGATTCCTCAATCTGACTTACGTTGGTCCAAGCAAACCGAAACTGGTATCACTCATTTCCGTGCGGGTATGAGCCATGATGAAGATCAATTGATTCCAAACTTGTATCGTTACATTCAGTCCTGGGAATCTGAATTCATTGACTCTCAGCGTGTATGGGCCGAATACGCCTTGAAGCGTCAGGAAGCCAATGCTCAAAACAGACGTTTGACATTGGAAGATCTTGAAGATTCTTGGGATCGTGGTATTCCTCGTATCAACACTCTCTTCCAAAAGGACCGTCATACACTGGCTTATGATAAGGGCTGGCGTGTACGTACGGACTTTAAGCAGTATCAAGTGTTAAAGAACAACCCATTCTGGTGGACGCATCAACGCCATGATGGTAAGCTGTGGAACTTGAACAATTACCGAACAGATATGATTCAAGCTCTTGGTGGTGTTGAAGGTATCTTGGAACACACCTTATTCAAGGGTACCTACTTCTCTTCATGGTTGGGTCTTTTCTGGGAAAAGGCTTGTTTCGATGGAGAGACTCCTCTCATGCTCAGTGATGGTAGTATCAAGTTGGCCAAAGATATCACTACAATGGATACTCTCATGGGTGATGATGGCAAGCCTCGTCAGATTGTTGAGACTGTAGAGGGCATCGCACCATTGTATGAACTCCCCAATAACAAGGGTGAAACTTTGGTTGTCACAGGAAACCACATTTTGTGTCTCAAGTCTTCTACTCATGCTTGTAGTACTTGGTCTGCCGACGAGCAATGTTGGACTGTATACTGGTTTGATAGAGATCATTCAAGTTGCTCTAAGCAATTCGTGTACAAGGAAAGCACAGATAGTTACTACAAGACACCAGAGGCCGCCGAAGAAGCTGCCAACGATTTTATGGTCTCGCTTGAGAACGATGAGTCCTGCCTTCCAAAGGGAGCAATCATTGAAATGACTGTTAGAGAGTTCTTGGACTTGCCCCAATCAGCCAAGACTATGTGGTTCCTTTATCGTACTGGTTTGGATTTCCCCAAGAGAGAAGTCATTGTTGATCCTTATTATCTTGGCCTCTGGCTTGCTGATGGCGAGCGTCGAAATGCGATCGCTACAAATGATCATGAAAAGGAAGTTGCTGAATTCTTGTCTTGCTATGCTGATAAATTGTCAATGAAATTAGTTGGTAAAGACTGCTCTATTGCCAACAGAAAGGTCAAAGAAGGCAAATTGGAGGATACTACTGCTGACTTATCAGTATTCTACACGGACATGACTGAAGCCGAAAAACAACAATATGACAGCTTGAGAAAGTCGTTTAAGGATCAAGAAGCCTTGGAACTTGCCTTGCAAGAGTCCATTGTATCTGACAAGGGATCTGACTTGTTGCTTGATGCCCTCAAAAAATTAGGTGTTCCTGCAAGCCTCTCAGGATGCGACAACTATTCGAAGCGTATTCCAAAGGAATATTTACTCAACTCAAGACAAGTTCGTCTTCAAGTCCTTGCAGGTTTACTCGACTCTAATGGAACCTATAATAATGGCTCTCATGAGTTCTGCTTTACGCAATCTAAACGCTGGCATGAACAGCTCTTTAATGATTTCGTCTGGCTTTCAAGAAGTTTAGGCTTCCATACTACATGCTCATCAACCGTTCAGACTCACAAGCTTCCTAACGGTGAATACTATACTGGAGAGTACTTGCAAGCTTACATCAGTGGATGTGTTGACGAAATTCCTTGTTTGATTCCTCGAGAGCAATCTAGTGAATGCGTTACAAAAGCTGATCCTATGGCCTCATCCATCATTTTGGAGAATGTTACTATTACTGCTCCAAAGAAATACTATGGTTTCAAGGTTGATGGTAATCAGCGTTTCTTGCGTGAAGACTTTATGGTTTTGCACAATTCAGGCTTTGAAGAAAGTATGAAGTACAAGAAATTGACCAATGCTCAGCGTTCAGGTTTGAATCA
Organism: Rhizopus sp. PT2906; assembly: GCA_025529335.1. NCBI lineage: Eukaryota > Fungi > Mucoromycota > Mucoromycetes > Mucorales > Rhizopodaceae > Rhizopus > Rhizopus sp. PT2906. Next base: position 57,118 of record JAMYHX010000110.1, read on the forward strand.
GATTCCTAACCGTCGTTTCACTCTTTGGTGGTCACCTACTATTAACCGTGCAAATGTCTATGTCGGTTTCCAAGTCCAACTTGATCTTACTGGTATATTCATGCATGGTAAAATCCCCACGTTGAAGATTTCTCTTATCCAAATCTTCCGTGCTCACTTGTGGCAAAAGATTCACGAAGCTCTTACTATGGACTTTGCCCAAGTGTTTGATCGTGAATTAGAAGCTCTTCAGATTGAAACAGTTCAAAAGGAAACTATTCACCCTAGAAAGTCATACAAGATGAACTCTTCTGCTTCTGATATCTTGTTGTTTGCTGCCTACAAGTGGCCTGTTTCTCGACCTTCCTTGTTGAATGATCCTAGAGATGTCATGGAAGGCCCAACTACCACAAAGTACTGGCTTGATATTCAATTAAGATGGGGTGACTATGACTCTCACGACATTGAAAGATACACTCGTGCCAAATTCTTGGATTACACTACTGATAACATGAGTATTTATCCTTCTCCTACTGGTCTCATGGTTGGTATTGATTTAGCTTACAATATGTACTCTGCATATGGTAACTGGATTCCTGGTATGAAGCCTCTTGTACAGCAAGCGATGGCCAAGATTATGAAAGCCAATCCTGCTCTCTATGTTCTTCGTGAACGTATCCGTAAGGCTCTTCAGTTGTACTCATCTGAACCTACTGAACCCTACTTGTCCTCTACCAACTATGGTGAATTATTCAGCAACCAAATTATTTGGTTTGTTGATGACACAAACGTATATCGTGTTACTATTCACAAGACATTCGAAGGCAACTTGACTACGAAACCAATCAACGGTGCTATCTTCATCTTTAACCCTCGTACTGGACAATTGTTCTTGAAGATTATTCATACATCCGTATGGGCAGGTCAAAAGCGTTTGGGTCAATTGGCCAAATGGAAGACAGCAGAAGAAGTTGCTGCTTTGATTCGTTCGTTACCTGTTGAAGAACAACCCAAGCAGATTATTGTTACAAGAAAGGGTATGTTGGATCCTTTGGAAGTTCACTTGCTCGACTTCCCCAACATTGTTATCAAGGGCAGTGAACTTCAATTACCTTTCCAAGCATGTCTGAAGGTAGAGAAGTTTGGTGACTTGATCCTCAAGGCGACTGAACCTCAGATGGTCCTGTTCAACCTGTATGACGATTGGTTAAAGACATTCTCTTCCTACACTGCATTCTCTCGTTTAGTATTGATTTTGCGTGCCCTTCATGTGAACAATGATAAGACCAAGATGATCTTGAGACCTGATCGAAGCACAATCACCGAGCCTCATCACATCTGGCCTACATTAACTGATGAAGAATGGGCAAAGGTTGAAGTACAGTTGAAGGACTTGATCTTGGCTGACTATGGTAAAAAGAATAACGTCAATGTTGCTTCTCTTACACAATCCGAAATCCGTGATATCATTCTTGGTATGGAAATCCAAGCACCTTCCCTTCAACGTCAACAGATTGCCGAGATCGAAAAGCAGACCAAGGAACAATCTCAATTGACGGCTGTTACAACCAAGACTCGTAATATCCACGGTGATGAAATGATTGTGACGACTACAAGTAATTATGAACAAGCAACATTCTCTAGCAAGACAGAATGGCGTATTCGTGCTATTTCAGCTACCAATTTGCACTTGAGAACTAATCACATCTATGTCAACTCTGACGACATCAAGGAGAATACATACACCTATGTCATGCCCAAGAATATCTTGAAGCGCTTTATCACCATTTCTGATTTACGTACCCAGATTGCTGGTTTCATGTACGGTGTCAGTCCTCCTGACGCTCCTAATGTGAAGGAAATTCGCTGTGTAGTCATTCCACCACAATGGGGTACTCATCAGACAGTTCATCTTCCAAATACACTTCCTGAACATGAACAATTGGATGACCTCGAGCCTTTGGGTTGGATCCATACACAGCCTCAAGAACTAATGAATATCTCTCCACAAGACGTCACCACACACGCCAAATTATTAGCCAACAATAAGACCTGGGATGGCGAAAAGACAATCACGCTAACATGTTCATTCACTCCTGGTTCATGTTCATTGACTGCCTATAAATTATCACCAGCTGGTTTTGAATGGGGCAAGACCAATGTTGATCCTGGAAGTCAGCCTCAAGGCTACTTGCCTACTCATGGTGAAAAGGTACAGATCTTGTTATCTGACCGATTCCTTGGTTATTTCTTGGTACCTTCTGATGTCTGGAACTATAACTTTATGGGTGCTCAATTCAGTGCCAACATGAATTACAAGCTTGTATTGGATGTACCCAAGGAGTTCTATCATGAATCACATCGTTCCGCTCATTTTATGAACTTTAGTAGTGAAACAGAGACTGCTGCAGAAGCAGATATTGAAGATGCCTTTGCTTAATTTTCTTCTTTTTATCAATATTTATAAATAAAAGCATATCTTGTATTTCCATTGTCGCTTTATTCAGATACCTTTGGTCATGAACATTTCTAAACTGGTTGTTTATTTAAGCAATTATCAAATTAGTTTACGAAATGCTTCACTTGCTTCAATAATCAATGTCACTGATGCTTGTTGGCCATACATGAGGGTACTTTGTAATCTAGTGATATGTCTCTTGAAATGGATTAAGGTATAAAATATAATCTCTGAAAGAAATTATTCGCATACATTACAAGATCAATAAACACTTCTGTTGATTTTCTATGGCTTCTTTATTATTAAAAAGACAAAATTTAACATATAAGATGAGCTTGATATTTTTGAGAAAAGATAAATGTGGTCAAGACTTATACAAAATGAAAAAGTTGTTAGAGACATAATATAACAGTCTAGTCTTGGCTATCTTGCTTTTCTTCTTTGGACCAAAAAGTAAGGCCAGCTATTCCCCAGCTAGCCGTAATATTTGTTGTCATTTTTTTTTTTTTTACCAGTATGCGAATGAAATGTAAAATCCTTAAAGTAACAGAGTATTACTACTATTTGTGTAGTTTAAGAATTAGTTTGGTCTATCGTCTTGTTCGAAAACTTTCCCGGTGAGAGAATCAACAGTGCGTCTTCGCTCATAAATTACGACACTGTTGATCATAATATCTTTTCCTGAGGGGTTTGATCAAGCGTGATCATCCCTACAAGTAGTCAACTGTATGGCATACCTCATTTCAGGATGTTTCGAGCCCAATCTTGATTGAGAAAATCGCAAAGATCTTTGTATACTGATGGCCATAGAAATCATTACCGCATACGGGACAGCCTTTAGGGCACTGTAAAGAGACACTGTCATGATTGCAGTTGTTTCTGTATTTTCACGCTTGTGTCTCTCTTTACAGGTAATACGACTGATATATTAACAGTTTGTTGAACATAATTGCAAATAACTTTCGTGTATCAACGCATTTTTCTCGACGTTGTCCTTTGTAACATGGCTGCATGTTGAACGCCTCCTTTCAATATTTAAAGAAACTTGGAGTCATTGTAACTGAAAGGGAAAAATTATTGTGACGTGCACATACCAGAAAAATGGCCCCTCTTTCTCTCTCTTATTGATTTCCCGGCTGGACACATTTTCTTTTTAATAAAAACAGAGACAAAAAAAAATTGGGTAACCCAAGTGAAAGAGAGGAACAGGAACGTCAAAAATTTTAATCGTGTTCAACAATAAAAATAGCCCAAAAAAATGAAAGAACCTATATCAAAAGCTCAAGAAGAAGAAATGAGCTCTGCTTTAATTGCTCAGTTACTAGCAGAGGACGCACTATCTCAAGGACACTTGGACTACTATGCTGAATACAGTAATGGTAACCAGTATGAGGATATGGATGATAGTTATGAAGATAACTCAGAAGATGATTTTGACCCAAGAAAGAAGGGACGCGTGAACAATAGAAAAGATGGTATAAATAATATAATTAAATATTCCATATTAAAATGATATTAGTTAAAAGAGGACGTAAAAGAAAGATACCTTCTTCTTCTACTACTTCTACTACTATTACTACTTCTACTACAAACACAGTATCAGAATCACCAAAGGTAGAGAATACAAATGAATCAACAAATGATACAAAGGACGATACAGAAGAAAAGCCAGCGAGCAAAAAGCCTAGGAAGCCTGTACCAGAAGGCTATAACTCAGGTGTATACACAGAGTTGGAAGAAAAGAATTTTATAGAGGGCTTGGAGTTGTTTGGAAGAGACTGGACAAAAGTAACAGAAAATATTTGATTTCTTTACAATTTATTCATCCTTGTTATCTTAGCTTCAAGCACACGTTGGTACAAGAGACTCTAATTCTATCCGAAGTCATGCTCAAAAGCACTTCATTAAAATGTTTAGAGATAATATACCTTTGCCTGAAAAAGTAAGAGAAACTGGTGAGGGATATACACTCTCAGGAAGGCCATTGGATCCAAACTCTGCTGCAGCACGACCTTATTTGAAATCAATGGCCGTAGCTAAAACGGATGAGGAAAAGACAGAGACCGGCGTAGAAAAACAGACAAAGGAATTGACTATTAGCGATAAAGAAGAAAAGAAAGAGAGAAAGCTGACACCTGAAAAAAAGGTCAAGTCAAACACACCTTCGCCTTCTACATCCTCCTCGTAAGTGTCCGTCTAGTTGCTAGCAAAATGGAAAAGTAAACAATAATGGTGCGATAGAACAAAGAATATTTCTGATAGCACACCTTATGATGCATCAGGTAGAACAAGTTACTCTTCATCTAAGCTAAGGAAGCAGCGAGAGTCAATCAACTATGGACAGATTACTAAAGACGAGTAAGAATGAATGATTTAAAATATGTTACTGACAAGAATTGAACAGAGACCCGTTGACAATGATCAAATGTGAACCATTTATTGGAAAACCTGGATCAAACACAGCTGGATGTCAGCCTTTCCATATCACTGTTCAATCAAACGTGTTGTTAGCAATGGACTTTCATGCTCATTTGATGACGACAGAAATCATTGGATTCTTGGCTGGTGATTGGGATAAAGAAACAATGCGTAAGGAGGAATGGATGGGGATGAACTAGAGAATTGATGCATTTCCTTTAGGCATCACCGTACGTGAGGCGTATCCTTGCCGTTCGATTGAAACTGGGAGAAATGATGTTAATGTAGAGATGGATCCTACTAGTGCTATTGAGACAAGACAGTTGATTGAGGAACGCAATCTAAAGGTCGTTGGCTGGTATCATTCTCACCCTACTTTTGTTCCTGATCCCAGTTTAGTGGATATAGAGAATCAACGTAATTATCAGGTGTTATGCCGAGATGAGCAAGTATCCTCTGAACCTTTTGTTGGGGCCATCGTTGGGCCATATGATCCTAACTTGCCAGGATCAGCTAGTGTCATTAATTGGTTCCATGTGAGCAACACCAACAGTGAAAGGCCGATACCAAAACGATTGATTTATGAATTGCAAGAGAATGAAAACCTGTCTGATGAGGAATCCGAGAGACTGGTAATGAGATGAATTATACGATGAAACTTTACTTATATATTTTAATAGTTTAAATTGTTGGAGATATATAAAGATTCGCCTGAAAAGACCATCTTGAATGAAGCATGGAGACAGGATACCACTGAAAGTAAACTAGACAAGATGATCAAGAGTCTTGGATCACGTATGCCTTGGGTTCAAAAGAAACTCAAGGAATCAAATGAATTTACAGACGTCTTTTTGGAAAGAGTACAACAAAGCTTAAAAGCATGGTAAAAAAAGAAAATAACATTAATAAAACATGATTTCAGGAACGCATTTTTTTGTGTCTTTTTTAAGCCACAAAATTTTGTTGCTTTTTTTTTTCTTTGCTTAAATAAGCCTGCCATTCTTTTTTTCCATTGACAATTTGGCAGAGACATTATTATAAAGCAAACCTCTGAAAGAAAAGAAAGGGACCTTGACCTTTTTTTCTCTCTTGAAGCAGCAGCATGGTCAATTTACCTGATACAATAGACCGCACACCCGAATATGTCAAGTTTATCAAAGACCTTAAACAATTCCACGACTCTAAAGGGTAATTAGAATAGATGTTATAGATTTAAAGGGACATACCAACATTTCCTATAGAACGCGTTTGGTAGCTGAGCCAGTGCTAGGTGGCTGTAGATTAGATCTATACAAGATATTTCGAGTCGTTGTGGCTGCAGGTGGATTTGACGAAGTGACAAAAAACAGAGGATGGAAACAAGTAGGCAACTTGTTTGATCTTCGTTCGACGTGTACCAACAGCGCCTATATATTAAAAGGCGTTTATATTCGTAATTTGGTATGTTTTTGTCATGTGGTGCTGAGAATTATTTTCTAAATTTCTTGTTACAATAGCTTGGTTACGAAGAAGAAAAAGTTTGGAATAAGACATGGAATCCACCTGCAGAGTTACTTGGACCACACGCACATAGAGCTTCGACACTGGCAGGCAAAGCATATCGACAAACGGAAAGAAAGACGCGCCCAAAGATAAAGAAACCCACAACGAACACGGATACTTCAGCAATCATCAATACCATTGTGAATAACCACGTCACTGAAAAAGACAGAATATTATTTGCTTTACAATTTGGAAGAGAATCAGATGTCGAGTGGGCTCTAAACATGATTGTCCAAAAATCCTTTGAATGTCCTGAAAAGATCGAATTGAACCAGACACCCTTACTGTTGGACATATTCATATCAATGGCCGAGACAGGACTAATGCATCTTGCGACAGCATACCACGCTGAAAGGCTAAACAGCAATATACTTGATATTATGAGTAACGATCACGGTCACCACAGTAACAATGGGGAATTAGGAACCGTTCTTAAGGTTTTACACATTTTACGTAACCTATCATCTGTGAAGGAATACACTCAGATACTCGCTCATAACCGATCTGTCAACAATGTTATCTTACAGAGCTTGGAGATTGCCATCATGATGGGCCACGTAGAGATCGGAAGGCATTCCATTGATATCCTAGAAAATATTGCCCCCAACATTCATCTCGTATCAAAGGAAGACCCCTTTTTAGTGTCACTGTACAAACTTGTGTCATCACATGATCGGTATTTGGTTATAGGATCCATCCGTACACTTAGCTGGCTCTCTGTACAGCCTACAAATCATACTTGTTTGGTCAATAGTCCTGTTCTAGAGCCAATCATACAGCTATTGATGGCAGACGACGAGGAATTGGTGGGTACTGTGGTAGAATACACTCTTCAGTACGCGAAAATGTCCTCAGAATCCCGGTCGGAAGTGTTAAAGATATGTAACCACGGTGTATATGCGATGTTAATAGCCTTACTCCTTACCAAGTCAAAGTACTTTTCTGCGCGATTTGTTCAGCAAGAAAGTAATACACTGTTACCCAACGCGACAAAATCTGCCAGCAACCAAGGACAGTCTAAAGTGATACCACGGGTGCCAGATCTAACAATATACCACAATTTGGATGAACCCTATCGATGTTTAGGATGGCAAGTATTATCGCTTATATAAAGAATGGTTTAATAATGTTTGTTCGATAGGCTAAAAGACAAATTTGAAGTAGCCGAAAGGACAAGCGTCGTTTCGCTTGATGATATTTATTTGCTTTACGAAGCACGGTTCGGATTAGAAAAAGCATTAAAGATGAAGGATTTCTACACAGTGATCAAGATTGCATTTACACCTGCCCTGTCACCACAGTCTGTGCAGCAAACACCCTATCCGAGTCCTACGATCGAAGGATTAGACGTTTGTGGTATACAGATGAAGACTAGCATTCTGCAGGATCGTAAGTTTATTTATTTATTTATTTAAAAAGGGATAATTATTAATACATATCTAGGCCCTCAAGTTGCATGTCAGTGGAATGGCTGCCTACGATTATTTACGGATACATTCACACTCCAGACTCATGTGTTGTGTCACCATATGGTTTCCACAGAAGAAGAAAAGGAGTACTACTGTCAGTGGGCATCATGTCAAGGATATGCATTGACTAGAGAAGCATTTATATCTCATTTGCAATCCCATTTCTTTACCAATGACTATAGTCAATGCACTAGTCCTGAACTTAGTTCGTCGCCGTCTACACCATCGTCTTCATCATCTGTTGAAACAATGGACCATGTTGATTCAAATGAGTCTCAAGGTGTTGCTTTGGTTGTATGTCATTTATTAGACTTGTTATCAAATGATCCTGATGGAGCACAGCACTTGAAATCATTTGATAAAGAATTAAACTCTGTTGCGGAATCAAGGCCTAAGCTGGCATCAAGAGTTTGGGCTATTCGTTCTAGATATTAAACAATATGCATTTCTCTCCCCACTTCACTTGTAGATATTTCAATACGCACATAAATTATTATTTAAATAAAGATCAACGTCATGGTGATTGTTACCAAGGAAACCCAGAAAATATAAAGTTGAAAGCGTACGAGTACTACAAGCTCTTTGTTTAAATAAGTTTCCTATTACGTATTGCTATTAACCAAGAAGTCAGCCGTGTTTTTGCCATTTATCCATTTTTTTTTGTAAAGTAAATAATGCATAAAGGAGTTGATTGTAATATGAATAAGCTCAATTGATGAGTCAAGGCATAATCATTTCAAAACCTAGTAGCCTCGAGAGTTCATAGATTTTCTAGGGACCCGCCTGTAATTAAGCCGAGGTTAGTAACATCAGCAAATTAGAGTATTACCAATCGCGGTAACGTCGCCAATTATGGCATATTCTTAATTACCTTGTACAAAAGGAAAAGTACAGAAAAAACAAGGGGAAAGGAAATGGCGATTGTGTGAAATTTATTTGAAAGGGAGGAAGAGTGAACAAATGATACCGGAGTTTCCTTCCTTGCATAAACAGTATACGTTGTATGTTTTTATACAAAGAGTTGGTTCAAACTATCCGTAGTTTGTATCACATCACGGGATATGAAAGAGGGAGAACCAAGTATAAAAACCTAGACTCTTTCTCCTTTTCATTTAAGCTGTCAAATCATCTTTTCTTTTTCTTCTTCGCTTCTTTCTCTTTTTTATCCCAATTGCTGGTCAATTGCTCAATGCTTACCTTTTTGTTATTCCTTTATTTTTGCTTATTTGCTCAAGCATTCTACATAAAGACCGAATTACTGCGTGACACTGCTCAAGTTCATTATGAATCCATTGTCGACACTGTCCTTGGTCAACACAATGAAAAGCTTTTACTTGAACTATCTCAAATCATCAAAGACCCCCATCATCTTTATAAGGCTCTGAAGCCTGAAGCTGAACTCTTGTTAGGGTCAGAGCCTATGCAAGGTAATCCAAATCTTTTTTTGTGGTGTTGTTAATTGTCTAATTCCTTTTATAGTCTGTGTTGCACAAATGCCTGGAATGATTGCTAATCAAATACATGAACAGAGTACTCTGGTCTACAACCAGATCTACCCCATCTTGAAACGTCGCTGGCTTACGGCGGATAATGACTATCATCAAATGATATCACAATCCGTTTCGGATGAAGTAGTGGAAGATCTGTCTGACTCCTTAGAACTCCTGAATATGGATATAACGGATGATATTATTGACACTCTTCGGGACTTTGATATGATTGGTAATATCAAGCGGTCTTTGCTGAACTGCCAATCTACGTTTTCTAATACAGCCATATCCACTCTATGGTCTACAGCTGTTGAAAAGAAAGAAACCAAGAGTTTATTGGATTTATACAAAGCAAGATTAATATCCGACCTTCAATCTCAACTTTATTCTCGTGTCTATGAACTGGCTTCATCCATTTATCAAGATACCATTTAATGCTGGAACATTCAAGTGTAAATAACCCCCCCTGACATTCCTTTGTAAATAACATAAATATATATTCATCTCCATTCATTTGTTCAAACAAATAAAAAAATATTTTGTGGGTCTACGCTTTATTAAATGATACAACACCTTTGGGTCCAACTTCGGCGTAATAAGATGGAAAGCCACCTTCTGATTTTTGCGCATATCCCGGATGCTTTCTTTTAAGAGCTGTTGGAAGCACTCGTTCAGGTTCTTCTGCAGGAAATATGCTGGATTGTTCAAATAATTGGTTTGTAGAATCATTAACAGCAGCCAATGCATTCATCCTATTACACATTATTAATAAAAGAAGGGTGGCTTTTTTCTTTCACTTACAATCTTGATTTCTCCAATCGAGGTTCAACCCGAGAAGCTAAATAAAAGTCACCAGGTCCTTTTAGCTTTACAAATTCCTACTTGCAGAGGTTAAAAAAAAGATATGGCTGACAAAAGACACACATACGGGTGTACCAAGAATAAAGTTTCGAAGTGTCAAAAGTACATGATTTGCATACTGCAGCTTGGGTTGAAGTGAGGGACTATCAACAATATTTCGAATGACTTCATACTTTCGAAGAGTAGACCGAGGAGAAGGAATTAATCTACTATGAGCCTGAGGTTGTGTGGGGCTTGTACGCTTATCCCACATGATCAAATTAAGAGGATTTGCCTTATACTCTTCTCCTGCTGCAAGTGAAATGCGATAGATACCACCATAATGACTAATGGCTAATGTACCAGGCCCACTCACAGAATGAACCAACTTGTTCACAAGTCCCTACATAAAATATATAAGATACTTGACCGAAACCCCTATTATCTATAACATACCGATTGATCATGATTGACGCCTAAATCCAATGTTACCTTTTCTGTCTTGGCTAAAAAGGCGTCTCGACGTAACATATACTTGGCACTACTCTTTAACTGAATGGTTGATATTTCGCCAAGACGCTGTGGTGCCAATAAGATATCACCAGCTGCACTCTTGGTATAATACTATTTGATGTTGGCGTTAACACTATAAGTTATTCACAAGTGTATCTTACTTTTTGATAAAACATGTTATCGCCCACTAACTTTCTACCAACAGCTCTTATAGTGCTTGTATCGAGAGATAATTTGGAAAATACTTTTGTTGAGCATGCTAATGTTGAACCAGTGGCAGCTGTGATTTCTGATTCAGGAGGAAGCTATAGGATTAACCCCATGTTAATACCATTTAATAAAATGTCATAAATATCGAACCTTGACTAACAAAGCGGAACCTGTTGATTGATTAGTATTTTAGTACAATTATTATTATTATTATTACTATCTCTTACCTGGCCCAGAAGATACGACTTCGAATATAGCTTCTGTTTGGTTAGCAGTAGTGACATCTGTAGTTTATATGAGTAATGTTGCCCTTTACACCAAAAAAAAAGGTACCTTTTCCAACTTCAGATATGGTCGCAGTAGCTCCATTGACAGTATGTTGAAATGACTTTAAGGAGCGATCAACTGTTTCTGTCTTTTGTTGTTGGTTGAAAGCAAGACCAACATAGTTACGTGCAATAACACGTCTATACATGTTTACAATAAAAAAGAGTGGCAGCCCCCCGAAAAAGATAAATTTATTAAACACCGCATTTCTGTCGATTTATATCCACTAAACATGTCCTATGTAAGCACCAACAAAGAGCTAAAAAGGCTGTTATTATAATATTTATTGTAATAGCGTCGACAACAAATAGAAAAGATTAAGCAACTCATGGAAATCACTCAATTGAGGTTAGAGAGAGAGAGAACGAAATTAAATTATAGGCTGATTAAAATGTATACATATAAAGTGAGAGAGAGAGCACTCAGGCGTTAAAGATGGCAAACTGGAGTTTACAACTAGCCATTAATTCAGTGTTTGAACAAAAAAGAAATGTAGATGTTCAAAAAATCAAGACCATGTTTAACAAATATAAAGGCAAATAACAAATGTGTGCTTGTATGCATATAAACTGACTATTATGCCCTTTTATAGATCCACAAAGACCAGATGCGATATCTGTAGATGGGACAATGACCTTGTGTGAGGACCTTGATATTGAACCAACTCAGCTTGAGTTCTTATTACTTTCACATCAACTAAATTCTGAACGAATGGGTGAATTCACCAAAGAAGGCTTTGTCAAGGGTTGCGTTGACTTGGAGGCTGATAACATAGATAAACTGAAAAAAGAACTTGAAACAACAGTTGTAAATAACTATCGTACTGACGAAGGATTTAGAAAAGTGTATCATTATGCATTTTTATTTGGAAGACAAACTGGACAAAAGAACTTGGGTATGCTAGATCTTTTCTTTTCTTCATTCTAACACATCATGTGTGTCTAGCACTGGAAGCAGCCATTGAATTATGGAGATTACTATTATCTGATAGGTATAGCTTATTAGAACAATGGATTCAATTTTTACAGCAAAAGCATAACAAGGCTATCTCACGCGATACATGGAATCTCGTATGTGTTTTGAACCCCATCATACACACACACTCACACACTTTTCTAGTTTTTGGATTTCATCAGTCAAATCAATACGGATTTACAAAACTATAATCCTGAAGAAGCATGGCCCATATTGATTGATGAGGTATATAACTCCCCACTTCCCCCCATTTTTTTGCTCCAATGTGTCGATGGTAACATTTTTGTAAGTTTGTAGAATATCAAAAGCAACAATAAAAAAAGCCTACAGTTGTATTTTTTTTTTTTCTACTGCAAATAGCAAATTGTCGTAATCACTTTTTTATTGTGTTTAGATTTCGGCTAATTCACGGAGACGACGAACAGTAGAGCGAACAGTGGCAGCAGCGGTTGTACTATAGATTCATTAGATACCTATTGTCATCAACACAACGTTATACTCACGAGACGGTGTAAGCACCACCAGCCAAGACCTTCTTGCAGCCCTTGCACTTCCAGATACCAACGGCAGTACGCTTGACAGCGTCCTTACCACAGAAGGTACAAGTGTACTTGGAATGTTGAGTGATTTCCATCTTCTTTACGGTCTTTCTGAGAGAGGCACCATAACGAGTACCGTATTTACCAGTGATTCCGACTATATTAAACAAATGGTTGATTAACATCTCCTCGTTGTTGTTATAATTGCTGTGTTGTTACCTTTCTTAGTACGCTTAGCCTATATAGAAATCATAAAGTTAGAGATGGATGGATGGATGGATTGATGGATGTTATTTACCATGGTTGAATAAGGAAAATAAGAGAAGGGGAAATCTGCAGTAAGGGAGTAATACCCTACTAAAAAAATCAAGAAATTCAATTTCCGATACATGAACCTTTTTTTTGAAAACGCGCGCGTGTCCTCTTTTTTCTTTTTTCTTTTTCAAGTGATTAACGCGCACGCGATGGATTTCGATGATGTTGTTCTTGATGACTATAATTTTGACCCCCCGTCAGAGCCTGTAACAGAAACAAAAGAAGATACAACCACGAATGATTCAACACAAAAAGAGAAAATAGTAAAAAAGAAGCTTGATGATAACCTGTAAAGTATAAGCACATATCATATGAACCCTTTTTCTCATATTTTAATAGACTACTGTCAAGCGAAGGCATACCAAGACTTAAAAATGAAACTCCATTTTTACGTTTTAAAGGAAAAGGATTTGAAGATCAAGACTTGAAGAAATTGTTGCGTTATTATCAGATATGGGCAAATAACTTATACCCCAAGTTTAGATTTACAGACTTTGCAAGAAAAGTAACCAAGGCAGCTTCATCCAAGAAAGTAAAACAGACGATTGCAGAATGGCAAGAAGAATACAGAGAAAAGGCGAGAATAAGGATGGAAGTTGAAGCAGAAATGCATCGCTCAGATAGTGAGAGTGAAGAAGAGAGAGCTGCAGATTGGCAAGAGTTGCAAGAGGAAAAGGAGAAGGAGATACAACAATCAGACAGCAAAGAAGAAAGACAGAATACGCGTTCATCAAATAATGAAGAAAAAGAAAGACGAGAGATGAATATATCTGAAGAGGAAGAAGACAGACAAGAAACGCATTCATCTGATGAAGAAGAAGAGCAGCAAGTGCGCTCATTAAAAGATGAAGGAAAGAGAAAGTATATTGTATTTTCAGAAAGTGAAGATGAGGAACAACCGCTTTTTATTAGTAGCAATAAGCGACGCAGGACAGCATTTGGAAATGAAGATGAAAAAGAAGATGAGGAAAAGGAGGAGGAGGATATTGATCAATCATTAGAAAAAGCCAAGAAGACATATGAACAACTATTAAAGAACAGTCATCTAGAAGAAGAAGACTCTAATGATATATCTATTCCAATGATAGAAGATATTCAACTAGAAAATATTGAAGATATCTTCTCACTAGACGCGCCTTGATCTTGTACATTATTTTTAAAGTACTGTATTACATTGTATATATTTAGTCTGAAAAAAAAAAAAAAAAAAACTTTGTCTTCTCTTTGTATCATGTGTGTCATTACACATTTATTAGGAAATATAATTCCTTGTGCAGAGAAAATGAAAGCTCATTTTTATGGGTCATAAATTACCCTACATATCTTATTCCGCATATCACCTGAAATTATGATTCATTCATTTCTTGGCTTACAGAATTATATCAGAGGTTGTAGACACAAGCACTTTTCTTGGCTTGACATGCACATCAATGACGATCTTTGAGCTATTAAAAAAAAAAAAAGAGAGAGAGAGAGAGAACAATGATTAAAAAAAAAAAGGAAGCTCTTTATAATTATATAAAAGCATGTACATTTTATTTACATAATTAAAGTCTCAAAGTGTATATAAAAAAGAAACGTACAGGGATATAATATACAGATTCTAATAAACAAGAAAAGGTTGTGAGGGGGTATTTGTGTGTGTGTTGATGCAAAAGAAGAGAATGAATGAATAATATACAGTGAATGAGAGGAAAGTGCAATAGTGAGCATAGACATATTTCTTCCATAAACATTGAAAGACGCGTAAGTTGAGCATATAAGTTATCTATAATGTGCTGACATGAATGAAGGTTGAAAGGAGTGTATATGGTTGATTAATTATTTGATTTGATTAACATTTTCTTCTAGCAATTGTATAAGAGTAATTGTTGAAATGGACAACCATTTCAGAGGTATCTACGTAAATAGGGCCATGGAAGCATTGGCAATTGATCCAAGTGGCACCGTCTCTTTCCCAAAGTGATTCAATCATTTTTTGTGTTGCTGAATCAAAGGTGACCCAAGCGGATCCGGCGGCGTAAACCCATTGAGCAGTCATGTTGTGAATTGTGTATATGTGTAAGTGTTGTAAGAAACAGGAAAAAAAAAGAAAGAAGGGCATGTATTTATAGATCAAGGAAGCTCTTAATCATGATTCACTGGCTTGATCCGTGCGCGCCACAGACCTATAGTGACGAAATGCTCATCTTCACTGGTAATCGGAATCGGTCGCGTAGCAACCTGTCTGAGCAACCTGTCTGAGCAACAATGGATTGATAGACTGGAGACAGCCAATCAGGGACACGTATGCAGCAACTGCGCCATTGTAATACATGAGATTTGGGATCGAATAACGGCCAGATGATTCATCACTCAAGACAGCTATCGCGTGGCACAGCCATTATAAATTATTTATTATTTTTAGCTGTCTCTTTGCCTACTTCATAAGCCATTAAAATGTATATGCTAATAGCATGATCATCTGACGTCAATCGTCCCTTGGATAAATGCGGCAGCTGACATCTTAATGAAAACCTCATAATTGCACTTCCGAATCCTTTTGCTAAGCTTATAGAACAGTGTGATTCTAAAATCGAGAACCATCATTTATTTATTATCAGTTCTTTGATATAGAAAAATAGAAAAGTTGTAATGTCTTCAATAGGCTTCAATTGACCCTTTCTTCTATTCATCCCCTGAAAAATTAAACAATAGTGCCTCATTTTTACTGCGTAACAAAACTTCATTATACACGTCATAGTGACCACTCAATGTACTGAGTGAAGTCTATAGTCTATGTGTTCTGGACGACAGCCAATTTCAACGTGCCACATATCCAAAATTAGTAACAATGAAACAATGAGATGGACCTACACCATGAACATAGCTCATTTCTCCTTCAACTACTGGTGCAGAATCTGCTGAGCGAGATCTATTGCTATGATCTTACACAGCACTAAAAGGGTTATTTCTTCAATGAACCAATCCAAAGAGTCATTGACAACGATAACTAAGAAACGAAGGAAAGGTAGCCCTAAATGAAGACATATCTGACACAGATTCGTCTATATTTAGAGCTATCATTCAATACCTCACGTGTGCGCATTGTGTTTAGCCATCCTCTCTCCTCTTTACTAGGGCTTACAATAAGAAATTTTACTGGTTCAACTGCTCTTAATACCTACTTATTACGTTGATCGTCCATAATATGTCAGAAACTCGACTGTCCAGCTATTCTCAGACAACTGAGCTTCCTTGAAATATGTGGCGCCGGCAGGCACAACAATGTCTTACATCTTATAGACGTTAGCGCTTCAAATTCAAGAAAAAACAAATGCAATTTGACGGTTCAGCACATCAAGGCGGATAAACTCAGTCGCAGAAAGATCCTTCTACACGAATGGAAACTTCCAAGAAAGATAGTTCAAGACAATAGAAAGGCTTTAGGGGAGACGGACGACCGGTGGTTTTGCTACCTGTCAGAGATGCAAGGTTGTTTGCTGGGTCCATAAACAGCTGCCACGTATATATTCACTCAAGCTTGGGGTTAAAAAAAAAAAGAATTGTGCCTCTACTCGTCCTGGAAGCCGATTCCACAAAATTCAAGAAGCGGTGACAACATAATATTTGGTATACTATGATTTTGCAAATGGCTTGCTTGGCACTAATTGTGATGTGAATGGACAAGAAGTGGTTTATCGCCCCCTAAAGGCTATGGAACAAGGGAAACAACAGATGCAACTCAATAAAGAAGTAGTTGAATTCTTAAACGATAAGATCAGAAAACGAACCTCATGGGTTTATGACTTGGATTGACAACGCTAGGAAACGTGGTGTAAATCCTAAAAGCTTCCCCTGTAAACTCTTTACTTTACAATATTAAGCATGTTCAAATAGGATTTTTTTTGCCCAGCAATGAATAAAAAGGCATTAAAAGTGTTCTTTCTTTTTATATCCTATTTTTCAAAAGTGTATTAAAGGTTCACAACAAACAATTAACCATCTTGAAGAAGAGACAGTTGCTAGCATGATCTGCATACTTTCCCATGAGCCTGCTGAATATAGTGAGAGAAAAGAAATGATAAAAGTACGATGGATAGCATTCCAGCATATTTCAATACCACACCTTGTCTGTGAAGGAGAACTCGCAAACAAGACGCTTTCTTCTTACAGCTTTGATTCAGCATATGTCGACACACACACACACAAACACACAGATATTCTATATCCTGACATTTCTATTCCTGAATTAACTTTACGTATTTCAGGAACATATATTAAGATAATCATACTGAGCTATTTGAATAAAACAGGATGCACCAAAGACATATTCAAAGGCGCACGTTATAAACTTGGTAAAAGTGACATTTAATGTGATTTATGTATGTACAATTCAATATTATTTCTTCATTTTAGTTTCTGTGAACAGAACATGTTGTTTCACTAAGATCAGCAATGTGTTAGTTTTTAATTCTGTTTTTCTTTTTTAGATTATACCCATAGGATCATATTTCATCAAGGACAACTTGGGTGCAATTCTAGGACGACTTTTAATGTAGTTGTACCCTGTACCAGCTGTAGATAATAACTTTACAAGAATGACTCTAGCTTTTGCCTTCTTTGCCATGGCTAATTTCTCTAAAAGGTAAAGAGAGAGAGAGAGAGACAAGGAGAGGGGGAAGCCCTTCAAATGTTACTTTTGATAAAATCAGTCACTCTTAGCGGAGTTTAGTCCTGAATTTTATTGATTTTTTCTGCGGTAACAGCATTCATATAAGTGTAAGAATTTGAATGAGTTAAGCCATATTTTAGTTTGTCAAGGTAAGTTTTCCGTTCCTCTTCAGTTTCAAGGCCCATTTTTGATGAAATGACGGGAAGCATGCTTTTAATAGTTTCTATCCAATCCCAAACAAACATCTTTGCTGTTTTTGTATTTGATGCTAATAAACCATTATTATACAAATATGCTATAATTATTTGCTTATTTACCCATGTCAACAGATCGATAATCCGATTGAACTGACGTGGCTTGCTTGTTTTCAGAGACTAATTTTCCCAGCTGTAAAGCAATGCGAGGATCCTGCCCTCTAGCTTTGCATGCACTATGGACTGTTGTGATACAATTAAAAATGCAGTTCAATGGTAACGTACGAGACTTACTTCCAGTTAGAACCTGCTGAACTATTTCATTTCCCGTCATCTACAAAGAGAAAAAAAGTGAATGTCTATTTGAATCTATACTCTTTACTAAATATACTATCTCTCTTACCTTGAGATCAAATTCTACTAGTTGAACCATACCTCCTGGTTTTGTTACACGTAAAATTTCATTGATAGCAATGGGCCATTGATTCACCTGGAGTGCCAAGACGAATAATCTCATATGGACAAAATCAAACGAATTATCTTCAAAAGGGAGTCGATCCAATACATTACCATATCGAAAAGTAACTTGTTGTAATGATACTCGCTTATTGGCCACTTCTACTATATCGCATCCTTCATAGACACAGTTTGGATATTCTGTTGCCATGTCCTTTTGATACAGTTAATTTTCATAAGACACACTTTATAATTCTTACCATAATCCATGCACCAGATCCACACCCAACATCCAACACACGTATTCCTTTCTTAAAATCGAGCTTTTTACGGACATTCTCTAGGACGTTGCTAAGATACAAAATCAATAATGAATCCTCTCCCTCTCTCTCTCTTTCCCTTCTTTTTTTTTGTTTTTCTGTACCCTTGATAAAGTTCCTTAATTGCGAAATGTTGCTATAAATATTATTTTACAACTCATCAGCTCATTCCACTTTTATATATCTTAATCACTCTGATCTTACGCCTGTTAATCTTTGTTGCTCTGCAGGATCTTTTGGTAACCAGTAAGTCGAAGATTCCTCGTTATGAAAGTCCCTTTCCATATTTATTGTTTCCTCACTCGAAAGGTCTGACGTGCCCCTCTTAAATATGTTTGCGCCTGTGCTTGTGTCACTATCTTCATTTATCCTCTTTAAGACTCTTTTGTAAGCTTTGGATAAAAGTCCCATCTTTCTATGCAGAATGGAGGACAAAAATGAACAATTAGCACGAGGGATGAGCTCTGTAAAATATTTTTTCTTCTTGTCATACACACAAGCAATGGCTCTCATTAGTAATAGTCCTTTCTCTTTATTTATTGTTTAAAACAAAGAATGCTTGAGAAAAGTCAAAAAGAATCAACGATCGCTCAAGCTGAAAAGAACATTTGATTAGCATCATTAAAAGTGATTCTAGAATAGATATTTGACACGCTTATATGCAATCTATTTATGATTTTTAAAGCTAGTGCGGGCAATTACCTCAAATAAAACTGTTTATTTCGTTGAATAGTGTTGAAATAGTTTGACACTTTCTTTAGTACACACAGTTCTTCCGAGAGACTACAAAAAATATAAATATAACATTTTATTTGTAGTAAATGATATACAATTTCCCTTTTTCACCTTTAACACGCTCACTTTACGTATTTAAGCCAAATTAGCTTAGAATTCTTATTATCCTCTGTACCTTTAATCAAAGTAAACATAGCCAGGTCATTTAACACATATCAACAGAGTCCTTTAATCATGCAAATAAAAGACTATGTTTAAATCAAGTCGAGTTATGATTGGCTTAAAAAATTTGTGTGACTTATTTTAAATTCCCACAGGTATAAAAAGGTTTATTCAGGAACCTTTTTCTTTTTTCTTTCTCTTCAACTCTCACATTTTGAATAGCTGGTATTCTATTCACGCATATTCCTTTGATAATGATTCATTCAGTGTGAAACGAGCTTCTCGTAACGTGTGAGATACTTTTCAGTACTGTCGCACGGACAAAAAGTGGGGTTTTTATGGGGCGTTTTCATCGAGCTTATCGTGAACAATACCCCTAGCGTCGATTAGAGTACCTTCAAAAGATCTGGTTGCATCTCTGCTATTCATTATGTAGTAGACTTCCCATGTGAGGCTGATAAGCCGACCTCAACGACCGTTATAGGTATAGAGTATGGCCCCACTATATGCAGTACAGCAATCGCGCTCTATGTTTGGCGTGACTCCGTTGGTCTAGGGTTATTGACTCTATTGGGATCAAGGGTCTATTCAAGTTTTTTTTTTCTTCCACGATGCTAGAACAGGTTTACATCCTGTGGGGGATGGATCCAAGCAATGTTGAATAGCTTTGATGAACGAAGATTCTAGCTTGTTTTTTATATTATTTAAACGAAAAAATATGGTGTTAGAAACGTACTTCTTTGTAATTAGTTTTTCACATTTGTTTCTACGTGATAATTCAAGCCATCAATGGATGACGACACCAACTGCTCTGTCGTGAGATTTGAATGAGGCAAGATGATCTCAAAGCTACTTTACAGAAACCGTTGAAATGACAGCTTTATCCCTATAACATAGTTAGTAAAGAGAACCTTGAGTCAACATTCTAATAGTATATAATCCGCAAGTGGCCATTTGGGATCACCCTGATTAAAGAGTTGGTGAAAAATGAAACAAGACAACTTTCAAAGTGAAAGTTTAAAATGAGTAATTATTACAGTGTAAATTGTGTTCTTAGACTTTATGTACTAATTTTAGGTAACAAGGACAAGGCACATTTCAATTAAAAAGAAGCAGGTAATGTCCTTTATCTATTATATGCTGCTTGTATGGATGGTAAATAAGACTTTCTGTCGTATTTACACTATATGAGATCGCTCTAAAAGTGAACAGTACAAAAAGACTGACTATAAATCATATAACGCGTCATGGTCAATTCTTGTTGATCATAAATACTCCTGTTTGCATATCACTTCTTTCAAACCGAAATAAGATACTCCTAATCAATGTTTCTTAATGAAGTATCAAGTTTTTCTTTCAAGTTTCTGACAAGCTCATGGAGATCAGGATCCTATGCAATAAAGTTCTTTACCATCTACCAAACTATTTCAATGTACTATAGTTCACAATGATATGTAGACGTGAATATAAGCTTATGACTGTACTTTCTGGCGATACCGTAATTTGCGTAAACAGATGTTAAATGTTTACTTTCAACAGTATTCAAAAGTACTTCTTTTGTCAATTGAGAGTTAAGCTCGTCCTTCTTCATCTCCGAGTACCTTTTCGTATCTAATGATTCTACAATTATATCTGTTTTATTTGCAGAACTAGATACAGTGTTTATAGAAAGTTTATGATAAGATGCACTATCCATAATGATAACGTGAAGTATTTTTAGGGTAAATACGACAGATATGCTGTTTGCTGTTATTCTGAAAGACAACCTCTTTGATGGCTGAACTATATTCTGGCTCAAGCTAACCTGTTTTTTGTACAGTCGCTTCAGAATGTAAAGTCGCATTTTTGTAGTTTTTATAATGCAATTTACACAAGTCAGCGCGACATATCTTTCTGGAAATCGTGTACTGCGTGACTACGTACATCTGGGGTTTAAAACGCTTTTATGGCCTGCTGTTTCAAGCTGACTTTTTGCAGGTTTACTTACTACATTCAAAATGTCAATTGCGAGAAAAGTGCTCGTTGTAGGCGGCACTGGTTTCCTTGGTAATGTCGCATAAATTGCAGACTATCACTTTTATTAACATATCAATAGGGCTTGATGTTTGTAAACTTGCTGTTCAAAAGGGTTGGGAAACAGTCAGTCTAAGGTAATAAAGAATTTGTTTTGGTTTTTGCTATCATAAACTTAGTGTTTCTTGTATATAGTCGAAAGGGAGAACCTGCTTCTTTTCAACAGAGAGGAAGACCCGCTTGGGCTGAAAAGGTAAAGATATACATATATATGTTTCAAACGCGTATTCAAGTTGTCTAATGATAATACAGGTCCAATGGGCTTCTGGTAACTCACTTGAGCCCGAGAGCTATAAGGAAGTGCTATCGGGAGTGACTGATGTGGTTCATAGTGTGGGTATTCTTTTAGAGAATGACTATAAGGGCATTGCACAGGCAAAGTCTCTGTGTGAAGTTGCGGGAAAGTTACCAGGACTACTGTTGAATGACAAGGGAAATCCTCTTGATCCCAAGTTGGAACATAAAGTTCGTCCAACTTATGAGATGATGAACAGAGATACAGGTAACTCATTTATACAATATAGTCTCGTGTCTGTATGCTCATGCCCTTCTTATATATATAGCCATCACTGTTGCCAACCAAGTTAAAAAACTGCCTTCGATAAAATCGTTTGTGTTTATCTCTGCATCTCAAGTCATGCCATTTATTGATCCTCGATACTATACAACAAAGAGAGAGGCTGAAAGCTATTTATTTAAAATAGACAAGTTTAAAACAGTTGTTCTACGTCCAGGTAAGAAGGATAAGAAAAGAGAGAGAGATCAGTTTTTTGAAATGGAGAGTCTGATGTATATACATTACATAGGCTTGATGTATAATTCAAATAGACCCACTGTCGCTCCTCTTATAGGCGCATTAAAACTCGCCAACGCCATCACAAGTCCTTTCAAAAAAGAAATCGGAAGTTTACCCGGAGGTAAATCAATCACGACAGCCCCTTTAAATACAGAACAGGTAGCAAGAGCCATCATAGCCTCTATTGAGTTAGAAGAACATGGTATTTTCGACGTAGACGGCATTCAACAATTAAGCAACAAATGTATATAAAAAAGTACCCATTTATTGATTATTCATGGTTAACAGAGTTGCCATTGTATGTCGGTCTTTTTTCATTTTCAGCATTATCATTCCCCTCGTATAAGGTATTGAAGCGAGCAGTAAAAGGTGTTCGCCTAAGGGTAGAATAGTAAGCTTCAAGGAGATAACATGTCAAGGGTTATCTTACCTTTGTCCTCTATCTGCCACGGACGTAGATGTGCTATCTTCGCTTGAGTTAGGTGTGCCTCCTAAACGATGACCGCCCTTTAAACTGTGAGCAGACGACTGCTGCTGCTGCTGCTGTTGTTGTTGTTGTTGTTCTTGTCCTTGTTGTTCAGATGCTGCAGATGGTTGAATGGGATTATATCCATTTCTTGGAAATAACGTACCAAACAATCCGGCGAAAAAGGCCAGCAAACCAACAAAGAAAGCGTAGACGTGACCTAGCCCAGCTTGGAAAAAACCGAGCTGGGAACTACTATTCTGGTTTAAACTAAGTGCTATGTTTTTGCTTCGCTTCAGGATGATGGTAGCGCTTGGGCAGAGATCCAGGTCTCGGAGAGAGGTATTATCATCTGCTTCAGTAAATAAACGAGTAGGAAACAGAGAAGAGAGCTTATAGTCCCTCTTCTCATCTGTTCTGTTCTATAAAAGTTTATGTTCAATATCCCTTCTCTTTCTCTTTGTATCCACGTTAGAGCTACCTACTTGTTCAATCCAGTGTTTTACTGTAGCCAAAGTATCAGACGCTACAAATAAAGTATTAAATATCCATAATGATGCATCTATCCTTTTTACCTTCAAATTGATGACGCATATTTGTTCCGTCAAGTAAACGGATATTCAGATTGCTATATTCATGGTTATGTCTCTTCTTACTTGGAGGAGGGGATTAGTCCAAATAAAAAGGGGAAGGAAAACATTCAGTGTACCTCGTATTATCTATCTGCTGACTGGATGAGCCAGCGACTTCCTGGCGTTCTTTTTCTGCCTTTCTCTCTGCTAATCTCTCTGCGCGATCTCTGGCTATCTGTTCGCGCACTCTACGTTTATGCTCTTCTGCCTCCTTGCGTTCTTTTTTTATCTTTTCAAGGTACAATTGGTTTTCCTTATCCTTTTGCATCTGCTGAGCCTCTTGTATAGCCTTTGCCTCATTCCTACGCTTTATCTCTCTCGCTCGTTCTTCCTGCAAGACTATCAGTTGATCACGGTCTGCGTTGCTAATAAATGCATGCACTTACTTGTCTTTCTTGCTCAGCGCGTTGTTTTCGAGCTTCTTCTAACCGCTTTTGTAATCTATTTATTTTTAAATTAAATCATTCGTTATATATTGCGCTGTAGGCTTACTCCGCTTTCTTTGCTGCTGCTGCCTCTGCATTTGCATTATTATTTGTAGACGCATTATTTTGGTTCTCAAAAGGTGTATCAACTGTCGTACGACTGCCACTTGCCTCTGAAGACGTGTTCATATTTAAAGACGCGTTTTGCTGACCAACAGTGGTTTGGTTTTTTGCAGTTGTTATCTTTTCCAAGAGTTCTTGTTTGGTAATAGCTTCAGTTCCAAACTCTCTGATTACACCTTGCTTGATGAAGTACAAGATGGGTACAGTCTGTATTGGATCTGCAATATAGAGAAAAAGGTTAGACCATGCGAGCTTTACGAGTATAAGCTTACATAATTGGCTAAATAGAGAAGCATTCTCCGAGTCCTTTTCCATTTTTAAAGCAACAGCATGTTGTTTAATGTGGTTTGCTATTTCTTCATCATTGAGTGTGTTGTCTAATGTCTTTGTTTTATCAGAGTCGTCTATTATTATTGTTGTTATTGTTATTATAAATATTAAAATAAAAGACTAGAAATATATAAACCATAAATGTAGACAAGAAATACACAATCCTTCTGGTTGACTAAAGAGACTGCATCCTTCACTGGACCAGAAAACCAAACACTTTCAGACATAGTTGAAATAATAAAAAGAAAGACGCATGTGTGACTTGGACGTACGAATTTTTATTAAATAAATAAATAAATCCTTTGGTTAAAAAAACCTGCTCGAGTCAGGTCCAAAAACAAAGTAAAAATATGAGCCATAATAAAAGGGAATGGGTCCTATGATAAGAATATATGGTTAATATATCAATTGACAACATATTGTTTCTTTGCTTTTTTTCGCTCAGGTAAAAATGGATTGTATCATCAATAACCATTCTGCGTGGTGCATGATCAAATTTATCATCAAAGCAAAAAATAAATAAAGAAACCCTCCAAATAATAACTTACCACTTGTGAATATCTTTCCCCCTTTCTTCTAGTTAAAGAGAAAGGAGAAAGTTAAAAAAAGAAAAGAACTGACAGGTGAATTTGCTCTACTTAAAGGTTCATTCAAAAAAATTTTTTTAAAGCGTCTCAGTCACAAAGCTTGTCACAACCCTTTCTCCGCCCATGAACAGTATTTAGGAAATATAAGACGACACCATCAATGGCAAGAACAATAGTGAAGCATATCAGTTTATTAATTATCACTTGATTGTTTACGAATAAACACAGTAACATTATCACTAACAGACCCAGATTCACTTTCTGCAGGGGATTCTGCACTTGCATCCAAAATGGATAATTCAGTGACACCTTTAGCTAAAGCAACAATAGTATGTTTTTGACTTTCATAAAGTTTGAAGAGAGTAGCATCGCTGGTTTGTACAGCAGCAATAATGTTCTTCTTTAACATGAGTTGAGTAGCAATTGAACGAATGACCTTGACGCCTTCAAAAAGAGTGTCAAAGTCCTTTTCAGCTTCAGTAAAGTCAAAGGCCTTATTTTCAGTAGGATACTTGGCCTTTACAATACTCAAAATGCTGTCTCCAGGGCGACGGACAAGACGTTGGAACAGTTCTTCGGTAACAAAAGGCATGAATGGATGCATAAGCTTAAGGCCGGCCTCAAGACAGGTGTATAAAGTATTTTGAGCTGTAACTTTACGTGCGTGGGCAGCTTCATCCTTGCTAGTATCAATATCACAAACAGGCTTGATTGCTTCAATATAGACATCGCAAAGTTCATAAAGCCAGAATTGATAGACAGCATCTGTGGCAGCCTTAAAGTTACGTTCTTCTAATGCCTTGTTGGTATCAATAGCACATTTGTTAAGCTTTGTGAGAATCCATTTGTCAACCAAGGACTCATTTCCACTGGGTTCGGAAGAAGCATTGGGCTTGAAATCATCACCAAGTTTCATCAAGGCAAAACGAGTGGCGTTCCACAACTTGTTACAGAATTTACGATAACCTTCAACACGCAAAATGTCAAGATTGATATCACGACCACCAGTGGTATAGGCACACAGAGCGAAACGAAGAGCATCAGTACCACATTGGGGAATACCTCTGGGGAAATCTGCCTTTTGACCAGCCATTGCCTTCTTGATTTCCTTAGTGTCAAGATTACCCAGGCTTAATTTATCATGAAGGCCTTGAAGAGTGATACCTTCGATGACATCAACGGGATCAATGACGTTACCAAGCGACTTGGACATCTTTCGTCCATGGGCGTCACGGATCATAGCGTGACAGAGAACTTCCTTGAATGGAACCTTGCCAGTTAATTGGATACCAAGCATAACCATACGAGCAACCCAGAAGAAGAGAATATCCCAACCTGTTTCGAGCATGCTGGCAGGATAAAAGTGCTCCATATCAAATGTTTGCTCGGGCCAGCCTTGAATAGAGAATGGCCATAAACCAGAAGAGAACCATGTGTCCAAAACGTCGGGATCTTGCTCAAGGGTGAACTTCTTGCCAGGGAACTTGGCTTCGGCAGCGGCACGAGCCTCATCTTCGTTGTGGCCAGTGACCCACAATTCGTCATTCATCTGGTCGTTGTTTTCACCTTCAATCTTGACAAAGTAAGCAGGAACACGGTGACCCCACCAGAGTTGACGAGAGATGCACCAGTCATTAATATTGCTTAACCAACGGAACCAGTCACCTTCGGAAACCTTGGGTGAAATCTTGAGCTCACCATCAGTGACAGCCTTCATAGCCTTATCAGCCATATCTTGGCACTTGACCCACCATTGAGGCTTCATCAAGGGTTCAATAATATCACCAGACTTGCTACAGACAGGAACACTCATGGGGTTTTCCTTTACACCAACAAATAAGCCCTTGGCCTTGAGATCTTCAACAATTTGTCTACGGACATGGAAACGCTTCATACCCTTATAAGGACCAGCATGTTCGTTGAAGGTACCATCATCATTGAGGATGTTGATGAATTCCAAATTGTGGCGCTTTCCTACTTCGTAATCGTTGAAGTCATGGGCAGGTGTGATTTTGACAGCACCAGTACCAAAGGCCATGTCGACGGCAAGATCATCAGTAACAATAGGAATACGACGATCAATGAATGGATGAACGACGTATTTGCCGTGAAGATGTTTGTAACGTTCATCATTAGGGTGGACGGCAATGGCTGTGTCACCCAACATGGTTTCGATACGGGTGGTGGCAACAACAATGCGTTCATCTGATCCCTCGACTTGATAAGCAAATTCATTAAGAACACCAAATTCAAACTTTTCCTTTTCATCGTATCCAGCAACGTTCAATAAAGTACGACCCGTCAATTCCTTATTTTCGACTTCCAAGTTGGATAAGGTGGTATTAAGGGCAACACACCAGTTGACAAGACGGTTAGCACGGTAAATGATGCCATCACGGTGAAGACGGATAAAGTTTTCTTCTACAGCATAGTAACGTTTCTAAAAGACAATAAGTTACCCTGAAAGAAACAATAACTAATACCTACAGGATCCATCGTGAACACAGCACGGTCCCAGTCAAATGAGGCACCCAGACGCTCAAATTGGGTATGAATCTTGTTACCGTAGAGTTCCTTCCATTCCCACACCTTTTCAACAAACTTTTCACGTCCGAGATCATGGCGAGTAATTTTTGATTGCTTCCACAACATCTTTTCAACAACGGATTGACATGAAATACCGGCGTGATCTGTACCAGGATTAAAAAGGACGGTCTTGCCCAACATACGTTGCCTATGAATAAAGGAAATAAGAATCTAAAGTTATATGGAAACAATCAACATACCAGCGGATCAATGCATCTTGAATAGCCACAGTTAAAGCGTGACCAATGTGTAAGGAACCAGTAATATTTGGTGGAGGGGCAGGAATAACGAATGTACCCTCAGGCTTTGGCTTTCCATCAGGACCAAATTCAGGCTTGAAGAGACCTTCCTTAACCCACCAGTCGTACCAAGCACTTTCGACAGCACGAGGATCATAAGCATTAGCCATAGGGTCAGACATGTCTATGGCTCTATGTGAGTCATTGTGTATCACTTATCATGCCTCGTTTTTTTTTACCTTTCTTTTCGCCCTTGGGTGTCTTGTTAACAAAGACAGGTGTAGAGGTCTTTGACTCCTTCTTCTTTTTTTTCTCGGCATTGTTGCTGTCTCCAGCAGCTTTCTTGGCTTCATTAAGCTATTGAGATGACACAATTGTTTAAAAGATCTGCTATCCTATATCATTGTTATTATTTACCTTGGCTTGTTTTGCTTGGAATTTAGCCAACTTGGCTGCCTGCTTTTCTTTCTGCTTGGCTTCCTTTGCTGCCTTCTTGGCAGCAGCAGCAGCATCAAGTTCAGGCTTGTTGTCGGCGACAGGTGTGTCCTGTGGTTGCTCTTTAGGATCAGCCATGTTTTGTTGACGGGAAAAAGAAGCTCAAGTCCTTCCAAACAAAACTTTTTTTTTGACATGACTGAGTCTAAATTTTCAGGACGAAAAAAAAAAATATAACATAGTGGTTGCTTAGCCTTGTCATAATTTGATTTTTATACTAGGCCAATACACAATGTCATTTCTGACAAATTTCACAAAGACTGCATTTCAACAATTCACTAGACAACAACAGCCTACCTTGGCACAATGGCAACAGACTAATAACTCTTTTATGTACAACATTGTTCGCACAATGAAAGTTCGATCTTCAGTCAAGAAGTTATGTGATGGCTGCACAACTGTCAGAAGAAGAGGAAAGCTTTTTGTTACATGTTCAAAAAATAAGAAGCATAAGCAACGTCAAGGTTAAACTGCTTTTTCAGTATTTGCATAAAACAACAACAACCGCAACAATATAAGAAGAGAAAGAAATATTGGCAATATATATGAAAATAATAAAAATTCTATCATTCTATTCTTATTGTTTCAATTGGCCGTATTTAATACTTTGTAAGCCAATGCCAGTAGCTGCTGCGTGAATGCACCCACTAAACAAAAGTATTTAATCAAGAGAGAATGTATTAGAATCACAAACTTACTTTAAAGACACAGCATCGAGGGCAGAAGGATCAGGGACATCGAGAAAGGTAGCAGCAGATAATGTTAGAGAAACGCTGCCATCTTCAAGATTATTAGTTACTTTCCAAATGTTCAATCGTTGATCGGTAGAACAAGTAAAGATGATATCACCAACACACTTGATGCCTAGTTGAAATAAATAAGCTGAAACTATTGTGTGTTTTCTATGTTTATACCTGTAACTGAGGATGCATGGGCATCGGGAATTATAAAAGAATCACCAATAGGTTTTATAGTATTATCATCCTGAATATGCAAAACAGTTGCAGAAACAGCATTATCTTCGCCTCCAGTGACAACCAGTAAATGCTTCTTGTCTAATAACAACATGCATTAGCATTACCCCCTCTTTTCAACTTGAGCAAAATACCTTTGTATGGAATCGCTTCTAATCCATTTACACCTGACATATGTGTTCTGTAATAATGTAATGGCTCTGACAATCTGAATGCCGCAAGAGTAGGTTCAGCTTCCAATTCATCTACTTTTTCTAGAGCACTTTGCAACTCGTCATGAATATCCCACATGGCAATACCTCCTTCAGTGGCTGAAGTAAAGAAATAGACATGTCCGTCGACTTGAACATGGCAAATTTGAAGTATACACTTTGCATGCCAAGTACCATCTGCCACAAGAGAAAACTTTCTACTATCTTCATTGAACAGCCAAAACCTGATCATAGAGTCAGAATAGACTGCTCCAATGATATGATATTTGGGAGAAATAGCAAAGGTTGTTATATCCATAATTCTAACTTCTATATCCTTTGTTAAAGCAGGACAGTTGGCCATTTCAAGACAATTCAGATGCACAGGCTCTTGTTCAGCCCTAGGCGAAAGTACTTCAATCTTCCAGCAACGGAGTTCTTCTAGACCACCACTGGTAAATAAGAGAGTAGATGAACCTTGACTATAGTCAATTGTTTTGATAACCGTCGTATGCTTGCGAATATTGACAAGTGTATGAAACCCGGAGGTACTGCTTGGCATATACTGCTGAATCCTAAGGATTGTGTCTTCACCACCCGTGACAAATAAGAGAGGCCATGGCTCTTTCATACCTTTACATGGCAGCTCAAGAAACCGAAGAGCACGTACTTCACGACCATGGTAATTTTGCTGAAGTATACTATCGTTAAATCCTTCATCCATACCTGAAATGTCTCTGAAGTGAGCAAAAAGCACTTCTTTTCTGATAAAGGCAAATGCTGATTTGTTTAGTTTGGCATCGTCTGCAAAGAAATTCCACCTTCTGTGTCCACCACCACAGTTAATAGAGGTCATAACAAAGTTTTTCTTTTCATTATACACGAAAAAGTGTTTTCTAAAGAAACCAAGCAATAAAAGCTCGTTGTCTATGAATAAAGAGCCTTCCAATGTGCCCTTGGTAACCTTATTTCGGTATATTTTTTCAAGCGTCATATCTCGGCTACGGACAAGCGTATCACCCCTACTGGCTACACCTAACTGTGTTTCTTGTTCTTCTGCTTCAGTGCAGCCTGCATCAGAAGGCATCTTCTCTGAAGCTTCTTTTAATAAGCAAAGACGGTATTGGATATAACAGCCATCACGGCCCGTTGTCCAAAAATCGACATCTCCGTTTGTCTCTTGCTCTTCATCATCGTCTGTACGAGATCTTGGTCGAACCAGCACACTTGTGATAGCTTGACGACCGTGTGATCGACGGAGCTGTAAAGAAGCTTTCAGTCTTTGAACAGCATGATCTAAAGAGGCTCTATAGCTTGGTATACGATATATCAACAAGGCAGATTCTCGAGATCCACAAATAAGAATGTTGTGTTCTTCAACAATTCCAATTGATAAGATGGTTGTCTTTTCGACAGGCATTTCAATATTGTACAGTGTTTCAAGAGAAGGCTACACTAATTATTATACATACTTGATGGTTAGATAGTTGACTTACTTTTGAACTAGAAAGATCCAATACATGAAAAAGAACTCTTTCGTTGTACCCATTTGAGACTATGTACAAGATATTTTCATCTACAGTATTCAATTAATACGATTATTCAGGTCATCCTTATCATTTTCTTACTTGAAGATGATTCAATAAAGATTTCAAAGAGCTTTTGTTTGTGTGCTGGCACTTTTACTGGCTACATAAATTCATAAGAATGTCATTTAGACAGTATATAGCATACTCACTTCAAACTTATTTTCAGGACTGATCACAATCAAATCACCATAAATGTTGCCTATAACCACGACTCTACCACATTTTGAACTTTTCATGATGGCATAATTTCTGTACGAAGAATCATGTTGAATCTCTTCCCAGACATTCTTGCTTTTATCACATTTTAACAGATAGCCTTCTGTAGTTGCTCCTATCAACATCTGATCTTTAACCATAGCAAAATTGCGTACGTAATCTTTGCCTCTTTCTGCAGGCAAAGGAAAGCTATTGAGGTCCTCCTCTGAGTCGATTCTACTGTTCTTAATGGAGGCAAAGGACCATAAACGGATACCTGAGTCCTGTCCTCCGGTGGCCACAACATTATGTTCTGGATTAATGGCACAGCTCCATACATTTTTACTAGCATGTCCTTCCCAACAGGCAATACAGTCATTGCCATTCTCATTATCTTCATCTTCAACATCCTCTTGCAGCAGTGCGTTCTTCCAAACTCTGCAGGTCGAGTCTTCGGATATACTGACTAGGTACTGGCCGACAAATTGACAATCCCATACACGAGCGGTGTGACCGAACAATATGAGAGGTTGTTTACTGTAAAGCATTGAATAACAGTTTTTATGCTTTTTTTCGTGTGGTGTATACCTTTCATCTTCAAGTGACCATATACGAATGGTTCTATCATCAGAGACACTTGCTATTTGGCTTGCATCATGATTAAACCGTACACAAAAGATAACGCCTTCATGACCAATCAACTTTTTATACACGACAGCGTCATCACATTCGTCCTTTATCAATGGCTTCCATATATGAACTTCATTAAACACTGTGCCTGAAGCAATCGTCAATGTGTCTCTGGTAGTACCAAAGATACGAGCTGAATATAGAATACATCGAACTTGACATTGAACAGAATATAACACGTCTACAGATCCAGATCCATTCAATCTTACAATTTCCATAAAATTATGGGCATAGACTATTGACATTTGTATCGAAGAATCATCATTTTCAATCATCCATTGCGCATCCATGATCCAGTCTTTAAAAGGTCCAAATGTCTGTTCAACTGTACAACTAGATGCTATATCAATAGAAGCATTTTTGGACCAATATATTCGGACTTTTACCTTGCATTATCATCTGATACCTCAATCGTAAGGATGGATAAGTATTTTGATCCAAATATGGCCAGCTTTCTGGTCTCTGTTTTCGAGTCTGACAGAATTACTTTTGGATCTGCAAGTTGCTTGGTTAATATTGTCTTAATAATTAAGCATGTCAATGTCAGACCTACATGGAACAATACGATGAATGCGATTAGCTTGCATAACATAATCACTGCACAGTATCTTTCCGGTTTGTATGTTGTATACTTTTAAATAAGGACCATGTCCTGCTAACAGAATGTGGTCATTGTGAAAGCATAAACTGGTCACTATTCCAGCAAACATGTCCTTTTCTAGCACCTATAAACAATTAAAATCTCGCTCATGAAAAAGAAGCAATATTTGTACATTGTTGTCACTTTGGTACGTGCTTGTCATATTTTTATAAAGGCCTTATTTTTTAAAAAGATTGGCTGCAGTTGGTTTTCCAAGGGCGGAAACATGACACGGACACCAAAATACCAAGTCACGTAGTATTCATGCAATCGCCTCAAAAGCAGTAGAGAGATCGTTCTTCAGCATTAGTACAAGTTTAAATGCTAAGACGTTTTTATTTCAAAACAATGAACACGTTGTTTACAGGGAGCATCTATATTATTAAGGGGATAATACATGATATATTTACATTAGATTAATCTCGGGAATATAATGCCTTCTTATGCTTGCATTTTTTCTTTTTCCTTCATCAACTGTCTATCAATACGATTTCTTCTCCAAGTAGGTCCATATATAAATAGGACGAGTATACAAATATTGGATGTAACTAGTATCAAGCCCACAATAGTAAACATCCAACCCATTCCGATGCCACTG
Organism: Rhizopus sp. PT2906; assembly: GCA_025529335.1. Taxonomy (NCBI): domain Eukaryota; kingdom Fungi; phylum Mucoromycota; class Mucoromycetes; order Mucorales; family Rhizopodaceae; genus Rhizopus; species Rhizopus sp. PT2906. The sequence goes on from JAMYHX010000110.1 coordinate 90,343, forward strand.
ATACCTGGATCAATACAAACCGTTGCAATAGCCCTAAAGATAGAATAAGCCAACGATTTTATATGGTCTATTTTATGTAGTTACCCTAATATACAACGAACCAAATTATTTGTGGCAGTAATGGATGCACCTTTGCCAGGAAACAAGTCAATCAATAATGTCTGAGTAGTGGCCATAATGCCGCCTGTGCCAAAACCAACTATTAAGCAATTTGTGAGCAATATGAAGAAAGGTAAGAAAGAAAAAAGAGTGCCTTACCAAAAAATTGAAGCACTAATATAACAGGAAGACGTGCGTTCCATTCGAAGCACCAGCCATAAAATATCGTAATGACCTCACACATGACGACGTTCACAAAAATTGTTCTAAAACGAGCCTTGAAAATAGGCATGTCCCATTCTGGTCTGTCTGGATGCTTCTCTCTGAACGCGTTTCTAACTTTTTTGTAGTCGTAATCCAAGATTTTACCTCGTGTATATGATCCAAGAATTGAGCCACAGCCTTGACTGAGGTAACAAAGACCAATATTAGTTTCGGATAAAAATGGAAAGTGAATACTAAACTGCTTTGTCATTGAAGCCAAGGAGCAGTAAATGCCAGTATAATGAAGACCATTGTATAAAAGAGTGACAAATACATCGGGTTCTAACAAGTACATAAAGGGCTTCAAGAAATTCATTCTAGTCCTTTTCGGATTTCTTTCCTTGATTTCCTGTATGCGTTTCTCATCAAGGTTTCCTCGTCTACGAGCAATCCACTGCCAAGGCGTAGGATTGGCATATCCAGATCCATTTCCAACCAAGCTGCGCAGTGTTTCGGGCACAAAAAGACCAACAGCTACTAAGGAAGTCGCGCTGATGATGAGTAAGATCCAAAAGATCCATCGCCAGCCTAGGTTTTGAGCAATAGCACCTCCCACAACTGGGCCATACACTGGTCCTGATAATTGACCAATAGAATATACACCAAAATAAGATCCGCGTCTAAAATAGAATGAAAGATTAGTAACTGATTCTGTCATGTAATGATGACTTACTTTTTACTATCAGCGATATCTCCGAGAACTCCAGCGCCAACGGCAATGACGGAGCTTGATCCAAAAGCTTGGAGCATTCTAAATACCATAAGAGAGGCATAGTTGGGCGCCAATGCTAATCCAATACAGGCGCCACAATATACAGTCATGGTGCTCATGAGAATAGGACGTCTGCCTATGCTATCTGCTAATGTTCCCCAGAAGGTAGGTGATATTGCCTGGAAGATCATGTAAACAGTGATTGTCAGGTTTACTTGTTCTGTGGTTATGTTGAAGCTCTTTTAAATCATTAGTCCATGTTTATCAAATGTTTTATATGTAGACATACTTGTTCTATCTGATTTAACGCAGGTAAATAAATATTGGCTGTCAAAGGGGATATCATGGCAGTAAATGCTGTGATGCCTAATAGAACGACTTGTTGTGGTATTGAAAATATAGAATATGGCTCATTTTGCCCCTTGTCACTCTCTCTCTCGCTTTCCAAGGTATTGGTTGTCAAACTACTATGAATAGTGGGTATTACTCCTTCTTCTGTTCCTACAGCACTCGCTTGATCTGGCTGCATATCTTTAATTATAAGCTGTCAATGAACTAATGAATCAAAGAGAAAAGAAACGATGTCACTTTTATAGAATGCTTCATCATATTGCATGGATTATAATTTTCCCGACTTAATTATACTCGATTTGGTAGAATTTGATCTTTTTTTTTTCGAGTGATATGTCGGGTAATAATATTTGCGATTGTCCGATAGCCCAACTGGGAATCTTTTTACGCACGCGAAGCTTTGTCATTACTTCTTTACAAGAATAATGTATTGTATCACTTACAACCTCTAACCTTTGACCTTTGACTCGTTCCTTTCATTTTACTTCATTATGCGTCAAAATTTGATTAATTTGCAGTTCATTTGTTGGGAATCGAACATATAAAATGATGAATTGACTATTTTTACTATGTTCTCTTTTCACCTCGATTATATCAAAAGAATGCATAATAGTCAAATGTTTACATTTATGCGATGACTAATTGACTGATTATAAAAAAAATACAAAAGTCAACGATGAGTCAAAAGATTAAGGGGGAAACGGCATAAAAGGGTAATTATACTCCCCATGTTTTTTTCTGAATCAACTCTATACTTATCTTTACTCGATATTTGTTGTTAAAGAACAAGAAACTATTATAGCTTGAGTGATAATACATCCATCATATAATTTGTACATTAATAGTAAGCTTAAATTATGGGAGCCAAGGTACGTCTCTTGACAAATATGTAGTAACCTCCTTTAAGTTCCTGAAACGAATAGACACACAGATCAATGCAATTGATAACTAACTATAAGGTCAACTTTTTTTTCTCCAGACTACAGTTTACATCTGTTAAGCAACACCTATTATCCGAATAAACGGAAACGGCGTTATCATGGCGCTTTATTCCGTATGCACTGCTAAGCAAAAAATGTTGTTGATCCATGTATTACAAAGGAATGATTTCTCCGAAATAAGTGATGAACCTTTTCTAAACTCTTCCATGTTTAAGAATAAAAGGCTTAAATAACCAAGGCAGATGTCAATCAAACAAGAAAACAAAAACAAAAAAAAAAAAAAAAAAAAAAAAAGAGGAGGGCGCGTCAAGAAGATGCTCATTTATTCATAAGTATATGTACAAAAGGAGTTTTGTTACTTATGCTGTTCTCAGTATGAGATGTACGCCACTGTCAGTCCAAACAGGCTTACTTAACTCTCCTACTTGAAGTGAAAATGCCGCATCTTCAAATGGTTTTTGCATTTGATTGCGTTCAAAGTAGCCTAAATCACCACCACGTTTGGCGCTGGAGCAGTCTGAAAAATTCGTAGCTAATGCTGATAAAGTTTCTTCGCCTGATTCAATTTTACGTTGAAACTCTGTTAATATCTGCAAAGCTTCTTCCTTTGTTCTTGTAATACGCTCCTATCACACAATCATTTAATATCATCTACATTCATACAATATTCACTCACTTCTCTCCATGAGCTTGGTCTTCTTGACTCTCTGCTTTTGATCAATAAATGACTAGCGCGTACTCTTTCCAGATCTCCTTGTAATACAGGTGCATCCCATCGTGATTCTTTTGTAACAGTGTTGTAATAATAATCTTTATTATACGTACGGGAATGGCGCACTACCCAGTTCTCTGGCAAATCCTATATAAATTTAAAAATACATGTTATTTATGCCGCCAAAGCTCTAAACACGCTACCCCTTCCCCTCCCCCCTTCTCTCCTCTCCCCATTTTTCTTTTTATCTCTCCTTTGTTTTATCTCTCTTCTTTATATATAAACTCCTTGTTTGGAATATTTACCATGATTCACACTATGATTCAAAGCAAGCAAGTAAAAAAAAAAAGATTGATAATTTAATAAATGGGGTTCACATTAGTTCCTTGTTCCATGATTGTGTTGTCCATGCTTACATTAAGTATAAAATGTTTATAATTGGTGTATATAAAAAAGATGGTATAGCGCAATCTTTTTAATATGTGTTGCAAATAAAAAGAACTGGTTCTACACTGATACAGGTCGGTGTAAGTCACCATTGATTTGTAATTTTAAACACAGCAAACAGCAGTAGTTCTGAGATTCTGTACTAAAAAAAAACAAGTCCATAACAGCAAGTGCTTCTTGTAAGAGGGGCAGTAAGAGACAGAGGCAAAGAGGTGACTTACGAGAGAAAGATATGATTGTATAGCCTTCCATTGTATGGGCAGATGCATGAACTGAAATATCTAACCAACTTTTCGAAATTAGCAAACATTTGTTCAAACAGACCAAGAGCCTGCGCAAGAGTGAATTCATCTTCAACATGCATCATTTGGTTCAAACAAGAGCGTACACTGTCTTGTTTTGCTTTGTTTCTTGGGATGAATCGTTTACTTTGATCTAAATATAAAGTACGACATGAGTATGCACTTTTAAGAGTGGTTCCTAAAACTAATATTGAAAACCTACATCTCTTTTGATATGTGCATTCCTGGCACGCTTCAATTCATTGTTTGATATGGGCGTTATAGCAAAGGTGTGTAAATCCAATGGCTAAAAATTTGCTCACAGTATAACACTGTTGCATGGAATCAAGACTGCCCGCTTGCTTGGAACAAATGATGTTGTAGATGATTTAAGCAAGAAGAATGATCCGTTCGCGTATGACTTGATAGATCATCTATCTGTGAGAGGAGAGCCTAAACATTCGAAAGAAACCCTCCAACAAGAAATGCAGGGCTTGCAAGCTGAAGTTACTGGAATAGAGAAGCAGCTGGAAGATGCTTTGAAGAGTGAAAAGAGAAGAGACTTCTTCAAGGAGATGAATAGCTTAAAGTTGAAATAGAGGAGTAGCAGTTTCGAAGAAAGGAAGTTGCTTATATAATGATATAGAACAACTTAAAGATGAGCGAAACCAGCCGTTTTTGTCTGTATAAGCAGCACGAAATGACCTGAAGCTGAAAAGACAACTACTACATTTCAAAGGGTAACGATGAAACAGATGTCGTATTTCTACGTTTATATTGAAAAATATTATACCTTTTGACGTAATATAATCAATATATATTTCGCACACAAGCCAAGATATTGTTATTAAGCCCTTGTGCATGGCATCAGTAGTCTGTAGTAGTTGATGACGCGTCATATGATATGATCCATAGGATGTAATTGGTAAACAACATTTATTCCTGCGTATAAAGACCAATTTTTATAAATCTCTTTAACAAGAGGATTACAAAGAGACGCATTTCATCTACTTGTATTTTCTATTTTTTCGAAAACGATAACACCCACTATTTCTCTCACAATGAAACGGTTCAAATTTCATCTAGAGCTTCGGAATAAGTACAAGACATTGAATAATACCAATGAATGTATAGAAGAAGCACAGAAAACATTGAATAAGCATAGCAGTAAAGAATCCGGGGCCAAAGCATTGCTTCAGCTACCACCTTCTATGGCAATTAAATCAAGCGACATTGATGTTGGCTCCGGATACTACAATGTTCGAAGAAAGCTCGAAAAAGCAAAGAGGTCATCAGAAAGCAAAATAGTGCAAGACATAAAAAATAACCTTGAAAAATTAGATATAAATTCAGCAACAAGCGTCAAACAAGCACTAGAGATACACCAACAATATATAAATAACCGTATAGCTCTGAGAAGCTTTTGCAATTCGAAGAAGAGGGCCCGGCTAAAAAGGGCTTGTGAAATTCAAAACGGTCGCTTTCAGCGACACCTGTATGCAAAAGTTGGCCAACATTACATGCTACGGACGCTTCTTCTAGGTACTACGTATAAGGCTATACGATTTGGAAATGTTTCGTTTAACTGGACTTGATCCTGGCCGCAACACAGTTTTTACAGCAGCCTATGGTGACGACAATGGTGCATACCAAGTGAGAAGATGTACAAGGAAGGAGTATAACACGTATTCCGGGTCGAGAAGAATAGCCAAAGAAGTGGACAAAAGGGCAGAACAAGAAAGGATAACGGAAGTCTTGCATAATAAACCAACAGAAAAAACCGCGTCAACTGAACAATACTCTGTACATATAAATTACGTCCTCAGCAACCTGTCCAAATATTTGGAATTTTATAAGAGTGACACCGCAAGAACGAGGTTCTATCTCTATCAGGGACGGCAGCGAGCATTGGAAGAGATGACCAATATCTTGGTGAATGGCGGTAAAGAATACAACCACGCAAAACGTAAAAATACGTAAAAAAAAACAGAAAGAGGAGAAAAAAAAAAGCGAGGAAAAAGCGAACAGGTCAAAATGAATGTGTTCCAGTAATATCGAACACGAATGGCAGAAGAAGGTAACAAAACTGAAAAAGAATTGTCTTTATCAACACAATACTTATGAATTGCACATTATTGCTTTCGGCAACGGCATGAAGGGCAAAGATGGTGTCAGAATAAAAGTACAGCAAGTTAGCATTACTGGAGTTTTGTTTGGCGAGCTAAAGCAAAGACAAAAAGAAGGAATGTTTCTGATGGTATACATCGACGAGTTCAACACTTCGAAGGTGAGGTTTGCATAAACACTAACGTTTATGGAAAGGTATGTCATCAATGTAAAAATCGAGAAATGGTGTTTGCATACATCGGTTACACAAGCGTCTAGTTTGCCAAAGCTGTGGGATGCTTTGGAACCGAAATATCAATGCATCAAAAAATATCCATTATAATGCTGTAGCATTGATATCAGGAAGAGCCCTGCCACATCCTTTTTGTCGCTCTCACCGGGCTTAAAATCGCTGTATCGTACACAGTTTTCTTTTTGGAGAAGATTGTCTGAAAACTAGTCCTGATTCGTCCGAAAAAAAGCTAACATGGCCTGAATTTAAAGTAAAAATTTCCGCTTGGCCAGAGTAATGCACGCTTTTTATGTCTCTTCAACCACCAAATAAAAGACGAAGAATAGAACATGTCGATAATTCAATAAAATTCAACCTATCTCGTGATGCTGCTTTCATAGCTTCTACGTTGGATGACTCTTCTTTTTTCCTTTAGTGAACAATATCCTAATCTGTCACCTTTTTTATATTAGTTATGTGCGTGTGTTTCTACATGTCATGGGAATCATTACTGCACTGTTCTTAATTATTAGCTTAATCATATTTTGCAGAAACGAGGTTGAATCACAATATAGAATTCAATTGTAAGTGAGAATAAAAAAGGATTCCTTAGAACAAAGAGAATAAAGTATTACAGACTAGAGATGGAAGAAAGAGCAAAAGAATGCGACTATAAATATACTAGTAATAACTGTGGTCCGCATTTAAAGGGTGAGGTATGGCAACAGTTCTGTCATGAGTGGGATATATGTCGACAGACGTCTTCAGCATACATAAGCAAATCAAAAATTGCAAGTAAAGTACTTGGAGAATTAATTAATACGTTCGCAGAACCGCTTTCATTGAAATCGATGGTATATAATTCAAAAGTATTGTAAGTTTCTGCTCACATTACTTTCTAAGGCTATCATCATTACGTTCGTATTTAGTTTCTTTATCATCCCAAGTTTATCATCGGCACAAGAACACTATACATAATATAACCAGTGTGCGAATAAAGCTTAGATTCTTACTAGATTCTCGCATAATACGAATACTAATTCGTTGTGCTTGTAGTAGCAATACTTAATGAATTTACAAGGTGTTTTTTATTTTCAAAAAAAAAAAAAGAGAATAATTAATGCTTCTGAGTCTTTTGTTTCTTTGCCTGTCTGCTTGCATATTCAGCATACATATCAGATAAGTCCTCATCAGTTTCAGTAATGCCCATCTTTGCTTTTCGTTCTGCATCATATTTTGCACGGAGTGTGGATTCGTCTAAACCTCGTTCTAATTCACTAGGATCGATAGCCACTTCAACATTTTCACCTTTTCGTTTAGAAGGTGTGGTTTGATTGATTGAAGAAATGTCGTAACCATGCTGTGATCCCATAAAGCCAGTGATATTTTTCTTGACTTCTGGTAAAACGTGATATAGTTGCTTAGGACCTTCATCTTCTTCGCGTTTACGGTCCTTTCGAAGTTCTATATGAGCTGGGGTTTCCAATCCAGAAGCAATAGAGGCTATTCCAGATGGGGTTTCCAAACCATCTGCAAGGTCCTGAGTAGCTTCAGCTTCTGCCTCAGCTTCTTCCTCTGGTTGTTCTTCTGCCTGCTCTTCTTCCTCTTCTTCTTCTTCCTCCTCTTCTTCCTCTTCATACTCTTCTTCTGGTTCGAGTTCACCCCAAAGCTGTTTGTCTACTGGCTCTACAATTTCTGGTGGCGCAGCTTCAGGTTGAGCAACACCAAAGACATCACCATACAACGGGCGATTATATTCATCCACAGGAGGCCTTCCCCAACCACCAGGATGATATCCCCATTGAGCGCCTTCTGGTATCGGCGCATTTAATCCAGGAATCTTTAGATTTGGGTAGCTTGGTGGTGGACCATAGCGTTGCATATTGATCAACCAAGGTGGAGGTGCCAACGGTGGCATATTCAACGCTTCTTTCAATTCTGCAGACAGTTGTCCAGGCTTTTGTTCTTTCAATTTTGTTTCGAATTCTTTGCCTTCATAATATAATTCACCATGTATAGTAAACTTTGGTTTGGTCTGGAATCTGAAGAAAGCATCGTGTAATTTTTGATAATCAACGTCTAATTTGCCCATTCTTGGGTTGACCTTTTCTTTCATCTTTCCTCTTAAGCCTGCTGCATTTTCCTTTTCTCTAACTGCCTCACGCATTTCCATAATACCCGTATCCTTTATGAAATCTATAAAGCAAGTCAATCACTGTTCTCTTTTTTTTCTTGTTCTACCTACCAGGAAGTTCCCATGGTGGCTTTTCAATACCACGCTTTCCCTGTAAGTATTTGCGTTTCTGACTCCAGTGTGCAGGCACTGGGACAGTATTACGATATGATTTTAACCAAATGAGAAGTTTGGGATCACTTGCAGTAACATCCCACCACTAGTTAATAAAAAAGTGAGTAATTATAAAAAAGATTCAATTGTCATGACGTACCTCTACAACTTCTGGTTTCTTTACCAACTGTTTTAATTCAGCAACTGTCAAACGTTGAATTTTCTTCAACTTCTTTTTGGATAGAGCTTGATCTGATTCTTTATTTTCTTCGTCCTCATCAGCTTCATTTATATCGCCGTTTTGGACTTGTGATTTATCATAAACAGGGAATTCCTAAGATCATTTCCAATTAGTCATATTTTACAAGAAAGTTGTAATCTCTTACTTCTTCATCTTGTTCAGGTTTGCCATTTTGAAAATGCTTAAAAATCTCTGAAAACTGTTGAAGTGTGTTTTCATCTAACTTTGACATACCATCCGCTTTTTTTAAAGCGGACAAGTCAATAGGTTGGACAACATATTCAACTTCAACGTCTTTTAGTGAATCATCTTTTTCATGTTCCTTTTCCAATTCCTATTGATTGTTTAGACGCCTTTAATTTATATAATGCAATTAACCTACTTTTCGCTGCGCTTCTTCCGCTAAGCGTTGCTTTTTACTCTTTTTCTTATTTCTTCTTCTTTGTTTTTGCGCTTTTTTAACTGCGTCATCCTTTATCGGACCATCAGCAGTTACTGGAGCCGCAACTTCTGACATATTTCCTTTTGAAAGAAGAAGTAACCAGAAAAAAATGAGGCTACTGCCGTTAGTTTACAGAACAACAATGTGACTTGTTTTTTGTCTGTTGACTGAGAAAAGGCTGCTATTGGCTGATATCTTCTCTAAAGGGTATTTTGTTTTGGTAATAAATCCAAGGCATACATCTCTTCAAGCACGAAAAGCTTTATTCTTTTTGATTTGTGATATATGCAATAAGAGAATTCTTATGCATGCCTCTGTGCCGAAACAAAGCTCTATCTATAGAACATTATTAAATTTATCAGACTCTTTAAAGGCTTCTGCAATGCTCCGTCATCGAGGATGTACCGCTTTTGGCCCAACACCGAACCCATCAATAAGCTTATGAGCATCGTCAGCGTATCAAGCAAGGTTAATTCAATTTTATTTGTGTTCATAGTAAATCAAGGTCATATATGGTTCTTATGAAGTTTGTTGACTAGACTATGAAAAAGCATGATAGAAGCTAAATTGCATTCAAGTCTCTTAGGAAGTACCGTGCCCTCAACCCTTTGAGGTTTAAATGGTACTTTTGGATCAAAGTGAAGAGTACATGCTGTCCTCAAGTGTGAATCTTGGGGCACGGCGTAGAATCGCGATGTGAGCAGCACATTAAATATATATCACATTTTGTTAACAAATCAAAACATGACAATGAATGGCCTCCAAAAGACTGACAGTACTCCTGGATTAATGCTCTTTCTATTTTAACGGCAGCGTATTCCTTAATGCCTCGATAAGTAAAATGAATAACACGATACTTTTATTTATGAGTCTTTTAGTTACTGACATTAAAAGGCATGTTCCGAATAAAGGTTTCTACAAGAGGTACAACTATGAAAGATAGAAATAAAAACATGTTAACTCATAGAACGTTATGCGATGCCCTTAGAAAATCACTAATATATATACTGGAATTAGAAAAAAAAATGCAAGTTACACAAGCATTTTGCCGCACATTTACCGCACAAACGGCGGAGTAATGAAGAAAAGAACTGCTTTTTTCTTTTTTCTTTACCACCTGTACCGGACCGAACATGCGACGCATGCACGAGCACACATGCTTTATATTGCCACCGTCG